>VWPU01005491.1:350832-514772 GCA_013398955.1 Callaeas wilsoni
GGAGAGAGAGAGAGGAGGGAGGGGAGGGGAGGCGGGGGCGCGGCGGGGAGGAGGAGAGGAGGGGAGAGGAGAGGAGAGGAGAGGAGAGGAGAGTGCACTTGCTGTGATTTAGACACCTAGGACAATAGAAATCCTTAACTCTGTTTTTACTTCATTTGTTCCTAAATATATTAAAATTATAGTGTCCAATCATTCCTCAGTTTAATGTCTTTAGCCAAAATCTGTCTCATATGACAAGAGGATAACAAACAAGATATCGTCTTGTAAAAACAAATATGGACTGACCTCTCTTAGGGCACTATACCTACATATTTCTGGAGGTCCCAGGAAAACATCTGAACCATCTTTCTGCCTTGCCAACAGTGATTTTAAAAACCATAGAGAAGAGTGACACACTCAAACACTGGGTCTAGAACTGGGAAGTTTTGGAGGGGTGGGAGAAGGTGTAATTGTTCAATAAGATGTGCAAGAGAGGAAGAAGAAAATAAATCTTGAAGGATTTTGAGCATGATCCAGATATTAGTAGGGCAATGCAAGGTCAGTTTACAGAATGAGCAAACACAAAGATAATGTGATCTGTTTTCATGAACAGGTGAAAATGCAAATGATATTTTACAGTGTATAAGGTGTAAAAGGTAGAAAGCA
The DNA here is from genome assembly GCA_013398955.1 of Callaeas wilsoni. Taxonomy (NCBI): domain Eukaryota; kingdom Metazoa; phylum Chordata; class Aves; order Passeriformes; family Callaeidae; genus Callaeas; species Callaeas wilsoni. Next base: position 351,478 of record VWPU01005491.1, read on the forward strand.
CAGTAGACAAGGTTATCTCTGTGAGCCATCTACCCACTATACCAAGTCCCCTTCACAGACCTGTTTTCTTGCATAATGACAAGAAGCCCCCCCAAAACAATTCTGTGCCTCCCAGAAAAAGTAAGGTCATTCTCCAACACCATCAAGCTTTTTTTCAATTCTGCATCAGAAGTGTCTGTGATGTTTTGTCTGCCACTATGCTACCTGCATATCTGTGACAAAACCTGCCTTCCCCTTAATCAGAGAAGGTTTAAAACATTCTTGAGAAACACTGACTGTACAAGATAGCAAAAGGGAACCATCAAATGCCAGCCACCATCCCTTCCTTTGTATGCTGGAGGGAAGTGTTGTCATAGCAGCTTAGAAATGTTGCTTGGAGGGAAAAACTCTGGAGGTTGTCTACACCAGCCAGAGACTGTGGCCAGCACTGTGTCAGGTCAGCTGGCATTCTGCTAGATGAGTCTTGAAAACCGCTACAGGTGGCAATTTTACCACCAGTTCAGAAATGGTGTTCCAGAGCCACACTGCCTGCTGATGAATAAACTTCCCAAAGTTTTTAGTCTGAACCTCCCTAGTTACAACTTGCAATTATCTCCCTTAGAAAGACTATTTGCTCATGTAGCTAGTCTAGTTGTCTGAAAAGGGTTTGGGTCTTTTGATATGTCTATCATTTTCCTTTTAGTAATTGTAAGCTACATTTGATAAGTCCTTTTTCTTTCCTATCAAATGCAACAAGTCCATGTCTTCCTTACCAGGCCATGTGCTCCACAACCCTATACATGTTTGTGGCCTGCCACGGGACCTTACTCAGTGTCTCAGTATCTCTGTCCAACTGAAGAAACCAAATCTGGCACAGTATTTCAGGTGAAGCCTCACCAATGCCAAGCAGAGAGTTTCATCAACCTGTTGTCCAAGCTCATCCTAGTGGCATGTGGTTTCCCCTACTGCAAGCACACTGCTGGCTTGAAGGCAGTTTGGCTGTTTCCCAGCCACTCAGTTCCCATCTGCACTGATGCAGAGGGCTACCACATTCCAGATGCACAACTTTGCAGCTTATGTTGCCCAGACCTAAAGTTCCTCTTGGCCTTTGCAGCTCTGCTACGCGGTGTGTCAATGACTTCCCCTGACGCACCACCTTCCACAGATCTCCAGAGGGTGCATTTAGTAAAATCATCTATGGAGATATTAAAATGAGTGTTCCTAGTATCAGCCCTTTGGGTACTGTAACAGTTGCTGGCCACCGAGCTGTCTTCAGAACATCGATTACCATTCTTGGAGCCTGCCCATCCTGCTCATTTTCAGCTCTTCTAATAATCCATCCATTCCATATTGACCGAAACTACTATTTAAAATGCTTTGGAGGTGGTCTCAAAAGCCTTTTCACATACGTTCTGTTCCCTTTTCTTTCATCCATAGTCATTTCATCACAGAATACAATCAGGTTGGTGAGGCATAATATCCTTATTATTTCCATGTCTACTGCTTGTCTTTATTTTCTTGTTTCTCATGTGTCTGGAAATGGACTCTAGGAGGTTGTACTCCATGGTTTATCCAGACACTGAAGTAGAACTAACTGGTCGTTCCCCAGATCATCTTCTTGTTCTTGTTAAGCTGAATTTCCTGTTAATCTTTTCCCAGCTATGGGGAACCTTTCTCAGTCACCAGGATTTTTCACTGAGGACAGGCAGCAATCATGCTATCCTGTCTGCACCCTCAAGACCTTTTGCTGCATCCCACCAGCTTCTCCCTAAGATTTTGCTTCCCTGCTGTTGACTGACCCTTCCACTCCAATTTATACCAGAATGCACAGAGGTCTGGGTGGGTGAGGGCACTTGCTTTGAAGAATGAGACAAACAAATGTATCTAGTATTTCAGCACATCCCATGACATGAAGTATGGGAACCTCAACAATTTTTTATATGGTGTGGTGTTGCCTCTCAGCACAGGCATCAATTCTTGTGTGGTTTCTCAGTCCTTTATATCTGGAGATGAAAATTATCATGGAGGTGGTCTTTTAGCCCTGCATATAACTTAGAATGTAACAGCCAGTAGCCACTATCTACAAAATCCCCAAAATAAGGCAACGCATGTCAGGTGGAGCTGGAGAGATCACACGACTCTCCCATTCTTGCATGTTACTGAATGTACAGGTCGATTCAAAGAGAAATTTCCAAAGGAATAAAGGAAATTAGGCTGCCACTTTCCCCTTTGAAAATCAGTAGGTATTGCCATTTTCAGCTATTAATGTAGGTGTTTAATTTAGAAAATTAGCTTCCTGTGTGCTCAAAAGAGAGAAAGGCTTCCAGGAGGCAAGTCAGAATACCTAAAATGTAGGTCTCTACTCCGACAAAGCTAGGACTTGGGGTGGGAAGGGGTGACTAGCTTCTTAAATGTTCTTTATACGTTCTTGAAAAGCCCAATCCAGTATTTGTAGCAAAAGTGCAGTGTTCCTACTTCGCTCTAATTTCAAATGCCATTGCCTCCTCACTTATTAAGCTAAACTTCTTTTCCAAAGTGTTCAAATAAAATCTGTTGCTCCACAACTGTCTTTTTTCCACGAGTGAGAAAATAGAAGCATACTTAATGTGCTAGTCCCTAGATAATATTTTTAAAAGAGGTCTAAGTAAAAGAATGATAGATAAAAGCTGGATGTTCCCAGCATATTGAAAAAGAAAAAAATCCTGTTTATTTGTCGTTTTTGGAAAGGAGAACATGACAAGCATGTTTGATGTGGAAGAAAAGCTTGTTTGTAGATGCTGGAGAAATTATTCAAGGACAGTTCAATCATATAAAAAATGACCTCCGCATTACTGCCAAGGTCAAAGAGACCTAGAGCAACCTGCCACAAAATTGTAGTTTTGTCTGCTTATTTGGGCCATTTCATCCCTTTTCTCCATTTCCTTTCAGTGCTTTGGAGACAACTAAAACTCCTCCACTTCCAGTGTACTTGGCACTTTACTCAAGATGCCTGAAAATCCCTAAGAAGGATAATATAGACCTTATGAGGTCATTTTTTCCCTCTCATTCTTTGGAGGGAGGTATGAAGTGATGATATTGTAAGGCATCAAGTGACAGATGCTATCCTTTTTTTTGCTGGTTCTCTCTCCAACTCATTTGCTAACTTCCACAAAGTCTAAGTACTTCAGCTGTTTATGCTTCTTACAATCTTAATTAGTCATATCCTGCCTTGGATTTATCTGCTGCTATCCTCTTAAAAAAATCTGTTCCCCATCTCAAGGCTCTGAGATCTTACACCTGTATGAAACACTACTGTTGAGAACATTAGGTATTATACAGTCCTTATGGTTAATATTCTCATGAAAGAACTTTTATTGCAGTGCAGTTCTGTTCTTTCCTCTCCCTCTAACTCAAGGGAATATGAAGCTTGTCCTTGAAGAATTCACCGGCCACATAAAACTACCAGTGACTTCAACTGGAGCCAGTTAAGTATGTCAGAGGGATTTAAAACTGATGAGAGGGAAAGAATAGGACTGTGTTTTCATTTGTACATTAATCACACATTCCTCATCACTCACCTTTTTTGAATTCTTGATTAACATCAAATGACCTTAATTATACGGCCGTCTTTGTTATCTATGAAATGAAATACAAATAAGACTTTATAACAAAAGACAAAGACAACACCAAAAGTAATAATCACAATGCAAAGATAAGCCTCTTAACCACCTTCACTAAACCCCAAAAATAGAGACAGTGCAATTTTATTTATGTTGTAGACCTTAGGAACTAGTAGGTGAAAATCAGGGGGAATTGCCACACAGACAGCAAAAAGACAAGAGCATATTCTTTCTCTCTTTCTCCCTGTCCATAGGAATTATGAATGCAAGATTTAAGGTGGTAGTCTACAGTAGATTTTCATTTTCCCACAGTGTTTTAACCTTACTCAGAGCACAAAAATCTCTTCTGTTACAGTTACATTTGCCCAGTTATTTACTCTTCTTAACACTGAGTTCTTACCATGAGAAAAATGTCATACAAAAGAAGCGTGTGCACGCATTTAAGCGTGTGAGCATTTATCAACAGCTCTGGCTTCCCCCTTAGTACTGACAGTTTCAGCTAACCTTGAGTCACAGCTGCACGGTGCTCCCTTGCCCTTCCAGCCCAAAAGATCATACTGCTTCAGCCTGTCGCTGCATGGATGTATACCTATGGACACATATGGACACCTACTGCATGCACCATAGCCACACATGTACTTTGTGCAGTCAATTTCCCCCGTGAATGACTGGACAGAGATGGGATACGGCTAAAACTCAACTGAATGAAGTAACAGGAAAACCCAGTGTTTCATATGGAGGGGATCGTGTGGACCGAGTTTTTATGTCACTAGTATAACATTAAGAAATCTTACCTCACTTCCTTTATTAGTCTTTTCCCATTGTGCCTGTAGCCCAAAAGATTTATTTATTTGAGCTCAAAAGGTTGGAGTGTTTTGGCAGCCACATTAAGTTGCTTTTAATTGAGGGGTTTGTCTGTCTGGTTATATTTCTTTATTATACCTAATGTTGTGTGTGTTACATAATAACTTTGGTACAAATCTTTTTTCTTGGTTTCTATATTCAATGAAATCCAGACCAAAGTGCCACTGAGACGCTGAAAGTACTACCAAACTGTAAATTTGTCTACTATCCATATGAGAATTTATAACCACTGCAAACTTCCAGGTTTTTGTGGGGACTTAAAAGTGTATAAATTATCAGATTGAAATAAAATGTTTGAAATTAAAACCCAATAAAAATTTTCACAGAAGTGATTTGGTTTTTTGGTAGATGAACTAGCATTGTTTGTGTTACATGACAAATTCACAAAAACCATTACTATCAATTCTACCATTCAAAGAAAATTTAAAACATTATTATACATTTCGCAGCACCAACCACTTATATGTTTTTAAAGGATCACAAAACAAGAACTCATATGCTTTTACAAATGCTCCGGGGCCATCTATTGAACATTTACATTCTCTTCTCTGAAGAGAGACAACAGTGCTTAGGGCTACCTGTGTCTTTGAAAGGCACCAGAAGCCACTTGATGGAAATTGACGGAGTTAGGTTAGTGTAAAGGCAGATTCATGGTTTATATAAGGCAGATATGAGAAAAGAGCACTGAGCTCCAGAGCTCACACAGACAGGAAAGCCCAGGCCTGGAGCTATGGTGTATGCGGGAGCAACTGTGTGCTATCTTAGCAATGAAGGCTCTCTTTGTACACAGCTGGGGCATCTTTGAAGAATAAAACCTAGTTCAAATGCAATACATTTTTTTCAAGCTCATCCTGCACCATAAAACACCTGCCTTAGACTCAGCAAAACTACAAGTGGAAATTGCAGTAGTCACCACCAGTCTTATAAACAGTTTGCACTACATGTAGTCAAGTCTTCCTCACTGAGCAAAAAGTACTTTGGAGCTACCAATTATGATACGAAATACCAGCTAAAGTTTCTCTCATTAACTTCTTCCTATTATATTCTTTCTAATTTTATCATATTTATTGATTGATTTGATTTGATTTTGGACTTTTATTTCTCCAGAGATAAATCTGAAAATTTCAGAGGGACTTTTCAGTTAGAGAGAAGGGGATAAGGGGAGTGGTCCTGCAAAAGAGGAATGTGGAAGGGACAGATGGTTCTTCATAGGCTTCCTGTCTTCCTATGACAACACAACTAGGCTATACCAAGCCTTATGTCCAATTCTATTACCTAATACAAGGGCACAAACACATAGAGGTGTGCAGGCACTGTGGAGGAGAGGATATGGAATGGGGAGTAATGACCTGACCTCACACATCCTGGCTTTCCCATAAATGCCATACCTGCCTCCAAACAACTCATTGCTCTTTTCCTGCCTTGTCTAACTTTGTTTGTCTGCCTCTAAATGGGACTTCCTTTCCTGTGCTCCTGGGGCTTTCCTTTTTGTTCCCCCTCTTGCTCACACCTAACTGGTTTTATTAAGAATTTACTCTATTACCTTCTTGTGTCCTCAGTCTTTCTTCTAATGACACAGCCTTAGCCAGTATGGTTTCCTACACCACTTCTACAGTCCTGCTATGCACAGCTGCTTTTTCTCTTTCCCCTGCTATCTACTTCTCTGCCAGTACCCATCCTGAGATTTTCCCCTCTGTCCAGCAATGCCACAAGTTTTCCTCTACACAGCAGCTGTGTGTATACAATAATACAGCACACCATATATAATCCCAGGGTGGGTTGCATAGGGGTGCTTGCAGAACATGTAGCCGTGCTGGTGATTTTGTAAATGAAATCAGTGGTTTCCTAGAAATGATCCCCAGCAATGTGCTCCACAGGCAGTACTTGAACCAATGCTTCCAGACTACCGTTGCCGCTTTCTTTCAATCCTCTTAGTTCAAGGGATAAGTTGCACATGGACTTTTTTCTGAAGTAATCAGCACTCTATACAAGCAGAGGCTGTTAAGAGATAATACTTCTGTCCCTGAATCTCTTCCCAGCTGCTCCTTGCTGTTGTTCATATCTTCATAAATTCACTTCTAAATCTCATATCCTTCATTTTAGCCAGACTAAAGTTTTCAAAACAAGTCTTGGCATATCTGGACTATTTCCTTGCTATATATAGACCAAAATAAAATGGCCAGCTACAGGGTGACCTAGTGAGAACATACGGAACGCCTCACAGACTTTAGAAACAACTAGCTGTGGAAAAGTGTCATTAACTCATAGGAAGGATACTGTGACATGAAGGAACACTTTCTGCCATGTTCTGCTACTGGATCTGATCTTGTCTTATGGAAAACTATAGTCTGGTACAGGGAACTTTTGAAACTTTTGGAAACTTTTACAAATATATATATATATACGCATGCACATATATATAAAGCACAAAGGACAAAAGTGTTAAGGGTGCTGGATTTGATCCACGTATGTGGACAAATCTTGTGGAGAAGGGGGGAGTATCACATTTTTCCTAATGTTTCTGCTTAAATTAGTGATTCTAGTCTACCAAAATTCAAAGTATAGGAATACTGACACTGATCATCTAAAAGCACAATTTTCTCTTGTCTGTATTGAATCAGATTTGACTCAATTTGTCTCTGTATGAAATAATTGTTTAAAACTCTTTTCTACTGCAACCAAAAAGTTTAGTAAAATAGCCACATTATTGTCACTTAAAAAATGCTTTACTGGTCATGGTGCAAAATAATAACTGAAGGATAGGATAGGATAGGATAGGATAGGACAGGACAGATAAATCTTAATTCCCGAATTCTCTAAGATGGATGGCTTCACATACTTGTTCTAATCAAAGGCTTGGCCCAAATGATGGAAGTATGGGAGACTGTACAAAAAACTGGAAGAACTTTGAAGAGCCCTTTGAAGTGCAGTTTTCTAATTCCAGTACCACTGCCACATATATGGGAATCTTCAAAAATGCTGTTAAGTTTGGCATGGGGTAAGACAATATATGCATGCTAGGAGAAAATATAAGGACTGAACAACAGAGCAGCCATTGAAAAAATGATACAGCCAGTTAAAAGAAAACTAAACAAAGCCAGCTACTGCTCCACATATTCTCAGCTGTGATATATTAATGCACAGCAAATAGGTATGAAATGTCTGAGAAGAAACACCATATAAAGGGGATTTGATGAATTAGGAGAGGTCAGTGACAAAATTTATTTTATTAATTTCACCAGCATCCCTAAATACTCCGAGCAGATCCTCAGCTAGCTTGCAACAGATGAGGTTCTGCTGCAAGATTTTGGATCTTGGGCACTTCTTAGTAATATTTAATCTAAGGTTATTTCCTATTTTATTGTTAATAATCAGCAACAGCCCACTGGCTACAGGCCACTGATAGGTGAAAAGTCAACAGACATTTCACTCTGTTTGTCCTGTTTCAGACTAAGGTTTGTAGGCCGCACCTTGCATGAACGTTATTATGGGAGTTATTAAAAATCTATTTTTGCTGAAAACAATGCAAACGGAAGGAAGTGAGCCTGTCAGGAGACTTATTTCCTATTCAAGCCGACAGGTAGTTGGAGAATGGCCATCTGGAGTTTAAAAATTGCCAGTTGAGCCTCTCAGATTTGTCCCTTCCTGCATTAACACATTCACTCTGGATAGCACAGCGATGTTGTCATGGCACGACAAACAAGAAGCAAATTTCAGGGGGGAAAGGAATTGAAGGAAGTTAGTTAGCCATGAGAAAAATTGTTTGCTCTTGCAGTGCTAATAGCCAAGAGGCAAACACTTGGACATGATCCACTCATCTGGAAACACTTTTGTGTCATGGGAGCACCAAGGTACCAAGCACAAGAAGCCACGGGGCAAGGGTTCGGCTGCCGGCACGGCTCCATCTCCGCAGTCCGCCTGCTCCCTGGCTCCCACAGCCAGATAGGCAAGTGTCCCAGCTCACATCGCTCTTGGCAAAACAGATCATTCCTTCTGCCTGCGGTTCCAGGGTGCTAAATCTTCATTTCCTGAAAACAGGAAAACTCTCCACCTAAAGCCAGCTCTCACCCTGAGTCCTGCTGCTCCTTCTGCAAGGAATTGCACATGACCCCATCCCTCTGGTTAAGAGAGTCTAACAAAATCACAAGCAATCCACGTGAAAAGCAAGTGAAGGCTTTAGGAGAGGAAAACTCAGCAGCTCTCCAGCACCTCCCCCCACAGTTGACCGTCCTTTTTGCACTTCACTGTGTTGACAGGATTACTCTACAGTTTTAGACTCTGAGTGACACAGGGCTTCTGAGCAGAAGTCCATTTTCCTCACCAGTGAGCGAATAGGAAATTGCCTGCATGACTGGTTTGCTTGGCTTGTTGCAGTCCTTGTGCTGGCTCCAGCAAAATTTGTTTTCACCTTCAGCATGCTTTAACTCTTGGCTAAGAAAACATCACTCACCAAGGGTCTATCACCAGAGTGTGGTTTGGCAAATGCATATGTTGCAAAATACTGCCTGACCTAAAAAAAGCTTTTATATAATAGTAAGTCTAGCACGTGGATCTGGGCAATCCCAAGCACAAATACAGACTGGGGAGAGAATAGATTGAGAGCAGCCCTGAGGAGAAGGACTCGGGGTGTTGGTTGTGAGAGTCTCAACATGACCCATCAATGTGCACTTGCAGCCCAGAAAGCCAACCATCTCCCGGGCTGCATCAAAAAAAGCATGTCCAGCAGGTTGAGGGAGGGGAGTCTATCCCTCTACTCCACTCCCATGGAATATTCCCCAAATAAGAAGATTGTGGACCGTCTGGAGTGAGTCCAGAAGAAGGGCACTAAGTTCATTACAAAGCTGGAGTAATTCTTCTACAATGACAGGGTGAGAGAGAGTTGGGGTTGTTCAGCCTGGAGAAGAGAAGGCTCTGATTGACCTTACACCAGTCCTGCAGTACCTAAAGTGGGCTAAAAAGAAAGATGGAGAGAGACTTTTTACAAGAACATTTAGTGATAAGACAAAGGGAAACGGCTTCAAAATGAAATAAGGTAGGTTGAGATTATCTATAAGAAAGGAATCCTTGACTATGAGGGTGGTGAGACACTGAAACAGGTTGCCCAGAGAGGCTGTGGATGCCCCATCCCTGGGAGTGTTCTAGGCCAGGCTGGATGAGGCTCTGAGCAATCTGATCAAGTGGAAGGTGTCCCTATCCATGGTAAGGGGGTTGGAACTGGATGATCTTTAAGATCCTTCCAACCCAAACCGTTCTATGAGTCTGTGGTAGGGGGTCCCACTTTATAATCTCATCTCTCCCCTGCATATTCATTTTATGCCTCAGTAGTTTATAGTATATACATACACAAAGGCAGAGTTTGATCACTAGAAGCCAGAAAAGAGGGTGAAAAAAGAACGTTTTGGAAGCATTTCCATTCTGGGAGTTGAAAATTATGGAGGTTTTATTCCACTTTTTAAAATTGTAATATTTTGGAGGAAGAGTATCAAATTCATACACTCAACAGAAACTATTGTAAGCATTCTGTGAAAAAAAAATCTCTATTTGAAAATGATGGCCAGCTTCAAAAGAAAGAGCTTTCTTTCTAAACCAAATTTTCAGGCCCCATTTCAGGACCCTGCTGAATCAGGGCTCTCATGTGCTGAATTAGGGCAGCTGGCATTATTGAATATTAATGTGGTAAGGTAATCCCTCAGCGATCCATGACACTTATGTTTTTGGTTTTACTTAAGTTGTAATTTTCAAAGTTGGACAAGCTGGGAGGAAAAAAACCACCTGGCAAACAAACAAACTTTAAAAATTAAAGGAATTTTCCAAGTTCGCTGGATTTGCAAGGCTAGGCATACTGCAACTTGATTAGTAGTCAATGAAGGAGAAACAATTACACACCAGAAAGTAACATTCAAGAGCTCATGAAATGTGGCTCCAATGTGTTTCTTTTTTTTTTTTTTAATACATGAAGGAATCAGCTGCTATGGTGATAGGCAAATAAAGTAAATAATTCCAACAAATATTCCATGAATCAGAGTTGTGAAATCTGTGAACGTTATGTTCTTCCATCCTCTTGGAGTAAAGAGCTGGTCAAATGTGCTGCTTTGAGCCTAAACTTGTCTGTTGCTCCCTTATTTTCCTCATAGCTGTTCTAATGCACACCACCAGCTGAAACAGACAAGGTGATGCAAGGTGAGAGGCTGACCTCAAAATTAACTTGGAGCATGCTAGAAGCCAAGATTTCTCATAACATCATAGAAATATGCATGATGCTAACTGAGATACAGTTCCTTACTCCAAGAACTGCACTAGGAGCTACATATGTGCTGCCTAAAGAGACTTAGACTCCTATGCAAAGTGTGTACTCCTTCTATTCTTTATTTAACCATGTGAAAATGCAGTCATCAGGTGGACCTTAGGCTAACCATCTGATTATAAAATCCATTTTCTTCCTGTATTTGCAGTGCAGAAATCCCATGCTGAATGTTCCTTTCAGCTCCCTTGCTGGATTTTGTATGGGCAATTTATACCTGGTTTATTTCAAACTCTGTTTATAGTTTTTCTTTCTTTAAAAAGTTTTTCTTCACCCAGATGAATGCTCATATTCATTCTTTGAATGGCATGCTTTATACTCAGCCTTGAATTCTTGGCAAACCATATACTCAAGATCTACTAAAATATTACATCCTTGTGGAGATAGCAAATTCCCTTGAGCTTTTTCTGTAAAGACAGATAAGTACCATAATCATTTGCCTCAATTACACCTGCTATGCCATTTTCACTTTGATTTTGAAAGGTGAATTTATTCTTTTTAATCATTATTAAGAACATATGTAATTCCTGCCAAGGCAGTCTTATAAAAACACTGAAGGCATATGAGAAAAATTCCTCTGAGGCCTCAGGCACATTGAACTGTCCTGAGAATGTGAAGTGAGGAGAGATTGATGCATGGACTACCTGTCCAGGAATTTGGTAGTACTGGATCAGATTTTCCATGGTTTCTGTCTCTGTTAATTTTACTGAAATTACACGTCAGTCGCATGTATGCATCCATGCACACACACAAATGTGTACACACGCACACACACATGAAGTGCTCCTACAGAGCCACGAGGATAATGCTAGACAAGATCTGGCTGCAGTTTAGTCACAGAGGGAAAAGTGAATTTCCACACCTTCATATATATTTTTGAGAGTGTAATTTCTATTTTAGCTATATGGCTATAGCTATTTGTAATTTAAATATTACATATGGTCAATGTCCCCTCCAAAGCAAACTAAGTGAAAGGAATGAGTAGTTACCACTGGAATTATAATTGTCAGTAAAGCATAGAGCCAGAATAGGCAACTCCAAGGAGATTCTTTGATTTAGAAAACAACAAAAAAAAAGAAATTAAAAATATCATTCAATCTATTTATCTTTTTCTGTTAGCTCCTAGAAGACTCACTGAAGGCCACTGATATTTTTCCAGTGATATGGATGAAGATGTTACGTACAGAGCGACACAAAAGCATTTCAAAGTAAAGTCAGCTACTTTCTCAAAAGTTCATCTTCTGTTTCTGAAATTCAGACAGTGGGGCTGCACCCACTCCTGGCTATTTCTATAAAATGAAGAACTCTTCTCCCTCTAGCAATATGAATTATTAAGGCCAGAAGACAGACAGTTACGAGTCATTAGGCTGACCTCCTGCAAAACACTAGTTTTTGAATTTCACCCAGAAATCCTTGCAAACCCATAACTCCAAGTTTACTTCGATCATACTGTAGAAAGATGTCCAGTTTTGATTTAAATATTTCAAAGGATGGAGAATCCATTAAATCCCCATGGTAATTTGTTCCAACGGATAATTAGTCTCACCTTTAAAAACATGTTCCTTATTTCCTGTCCATATTAACATAGTTTCAGCTTCCAATCACTAGATGTCTATTTTTTCCTTTATCTTCCAGAATTAAAAAGCATTTATCTATGTAGGTAGTTACAGAGAGTGATTAAAACTTTACTGTAAAATGCCAATATGTGGAACTTTTTTTACCTTAGTATCAAAGGCTTCCCCTTTCCAGTTATACTGTAAAGAAGGAGTAAACACTGGGTGAAATTACTGTGAAGCATGAAAGATCAGACTTTTCCCTCAAGCCACTTTACTTGAACAGGCAGAAACAAAGCAACTAATCCGTAAGGATCTGTATTAAAATCAACAGCTTTATCATGCCCTACTTTGCACTTTATTTCCACATGCCCCAGTGTTTTGCAATACATATTTGGTTTAGATTGGACAGTCAGTCTTGGCTCCCCATTTTCTGTATTTGAGCCAGATTCCCACTATCACTTCAATGGGATATTTGGACCAACAGCAACTTAGCTTGACTTCCTTACTTCAAAACGAGACAGACTACTGCGCTAGACACCAGAATGTCTCCAGGTAACATTTCTTTGAAGCCAGACTGAATCCTAGGGGACCATTCCAGCACTGCCTTGTACCCTGTATCGCTCAGCCGCATGGGGTTGCCCATCGCTGGCCCACAGGCAATGACTTTATGCAGTGGGCAAGGAAGCAAAACGGACAGTGCCTTTAGTAAATCAGATTTTTGCCTGACTAACCATTTATAATAAGATTAGTGAAAGGTATTCCATTTTGCACCTTAAATGCTCTTTGCAACCATCATGGTAAAAACACGTTTTATAGTCTGCAATCTTTTTTGGCACAACTGAGACGTTTTGCATAGCTTACTGATTTATTGTCTTCACGATTTTTTCTTTAGCCTTAGCAGTTCAAGACGTCTCTTGTGACATTGCTCTTGACAACCTGATACCTGAGCAGAATTCATTCCTCTTTAGCCACTACCAAAAGGTAACAATTTCAGTGATAATTTAATGGTTCATAATATATACATAAGCCACACAGACCAGATCAAGTGACATTCGCATGAAATGTTAGCCCCGAAACTAGGTCCCTAAATCCCTGTGTAATTACAACTATCAATATGTTTAGTGCACATGTATCCTCTATCCCTTTCAGTGTTCAGTTTGATCCTTTGGATGCAGATTTGCAGCTCCTGTGCAGTGAGGACCAAGCTCAGATACTGTGTGCAGGAATTCTAAGGTGTTTGGCTGAACAGGACACGGTGGATTTTTTCTGATGAGATTTTTGTTGAATTTAAAGAGCACATACACTGCCCAAATGTAAAACATTATTTTTCTCATTGGTTATTTGGATAGACTAAATTTATTGCAGATGAATTCCTTTTTATTCTTAGTTGTTTGTCTTTGTTACCAGTGCCAGATTTGCCAGTTAATACACAAAAATCTCACAACCTTACAGACTGCAGGTTAAGAACAGATCTTGGTGCTTCTTTTTGTCATTAAGTTCAACTATCAACAAAATACAGCCAGTAAATGATGAAGAGACTCTGGAAATGTTCAGTTCTAAAATCATTAATTGTTTTTTATTCCTTTTGCAGAATTTTTTTAAAGAAGTCAACTTCCTAAAAATTTGCATGATCTTCTCTTTAGGTAATCAAATGTCTAGAGACATCTAGACTGGATCCAAACATGAAAAGTGTCACTCATCTGCACAACTTGTTTCTATCTACCATTCGTCAACACACTGGCATTTCTTCCTGCAGTACAATCTGATGACCCAGAGCATTTCCAGTATCCTAGCTTTTCTGGCAAAACAGAAATAAAAACCTTTCTCTCTGCTTCTCAGAGAGGAAGGTGAATGCTCTGCCTAGTATCATTTCCCTATTGACAACCAGGTTTGTAACAATTAACTGAGGGGGCAGGAGAGAAATCTATGCTCCTGCCTTGAGCCTTCACATGCCAAGCTGCAGCCTGGAATTTTTACAGCTCTGTCCTGAAACTCTGACAAGAAGGGTTTACAACAGAGATCTTGCCAGACCCTTAACTGTAGCGACGCCACTATAATATTTATAAGTACATTATACTCTTTCCAAACATATGCACTTATTACTTATGTCTCCGCTTCTGCCTCTCTTCTGGGGGACTTTTCTGTATAAACAAAACAGATTCTCTTGCTTATACTTAGAAAATCTAATTGCTCTGCGTCTCTAGCTGTTATACAAACGCCCAAACAGCCAAGAGATTCTTTCAGTGCATTTGCACAGCAGCAAGTCTCTACAAAAAAACATAAACTTCCTTTTCCACTTTGCTCTTCTTTTCTTTCATAAATCTGCCCATTTCACTTGTGTTTGGATAAGATTCTTCTTTTAAAAAAAAAAAAAAGTTAAAAAGATGCAAGTCTGAGGTGGATAGGCCATCAGTTATACAGACCAGCCTTACAAGAGCTGACAATTCTGTCCCTTTAAGTAAACAGAGGAACAGAAAAGATACATAAACAAAAAGACCACTTGCAGGGCTGACAGCTTGTCTGCTCCAGCAAAAGCAGGTTCCCAGGGAAAGTGATTGCCAAATAGTAATAGGGAGTGACAGGGATTTCCTAGATTTTCCATGAACATCTCAAAGCAGTTTGTTCCTGGGCACAGATATGCCCATTTCTGCTAATGAGTTAGACAGATGTGGCCTGCAGGTGAGAAACTGCTCAAAAGTAGCTAACCCAAAAGAACGCAGGTTCCTCTCCACAAGGCTTTAGCAGGATTCAAAGTCACCAGAGCTCTCAGTGAACAGAGACCAGGATGGCCTTACCTGCTGTTGGGTTTCAGGTTTGCAAATCAAAGTCAAACTGAGGAATAATCTAACAGCAGCCTCAACTGAGCTTAAGACAAAATGAAATAGCACTCAATTCTGAAATAGTAGAATCCCAGTGAAACCATCTTTCTTGTGAGATTTTAGCTGCATTTTAAACAGCACTTAAGATGGGTCTAAACCAACTGTACAACACTAGGAAATCAAACATGTATAGGTATGAATATGCAGCCTGATTCTAGTCAGGAGCACTAGGTAAGTTTTCCACTTCAGCTAGCTTTTTACCCTTACTAAGAAATATTTCAGTTAAGTGGTTGTATCTGTTTGAAGGCTTAGATAATTCAGAAACTAAACTACTTCGAATTATAGTATGCATATAGCATGTAAAAAGGAAGTATTTGAGGGGTAGAGAAAGACTTTTAAGCAAAAAAGTAATAACTAGAGCACATTATACACAGAAATTGTATAAGTCAGGTAAATGACTCCTGCACAGGATTTTCAGGAAAACAGTTTATCTGGTCACTCTGATGCTGATGTAGTCTCTCTTATCAGGGGAAAAGTATACTGGTCAGCATCTTTCTTCTACAGTTCTTCTGCAGTCATAAACAGGTCATAAAAAAAATGAAACAACTTTTCTTAAAAAGCTACTATCACATAACAAAAGCTCTCTAAAGTATTCTTTCCTGTTGCACTTTATTCTTTCTTAGCTTTTGTTTTCTCAAAGAAAGGATTTAGTTTTTGGTGAGTAAGCTCTTCTGTCTACACATATGACATATGTGATATGGCTGCAGAAAGAACGGGAAACTAGTAGACTCAAGTTATCCCTAAATTATATGATGAGTTGTCTGAATGACTGATCTGATCATAACAGTAAGAAAATTATGTGAGGTTGGATGAATGTCTATATTTTTAATCCTCATAATTTTAAGGATGTGAAGACAAAGTTACATGTGGGGGGAAAAACATTATGGAAGACCAAGTATAATCCAAATGTAGGAGGAATTGTATTAAGACTGTTCCTAAATATATACGTGGTTCCTCTCTCAAAATATTTGCATTAAATTCTGGAGATTAACCTAAGCAGAACCTCCCACAAAACACCTCAGAACTCAGTCACTAATGCTGAAACCTAGCATTGATGGTAGGTTTGAGTTTTATTATCTGAAAATATGTCTGATCATTCATGATTCTCCTGAATTTGAGGAACTTAAGAAGGAATTAACCCCTGCACTGAAATGATATGGCACAGAGATAAACTCTAATAAATTCTTTTATTTTTGGCATGAATTGTGTCAGAACACTTTAGCCTTGGATGAACTGTATCCTGACAACTGAAATTGTAAAGTCAGGAAGTTAAGAGACTATTAAGGAAAATGAGACCAAGGGGGCAAAAAAACATACAAATAGGTTTGATGACAAGGAACAAATTTCATTAAGAAGAAACCCACATGAGGAAAACCAGTTTTTACTTTGCTGTTTTAATGGACAAAGTCAGCAATATAAAACAACCAGGTCATCCATCTATTCCTGCAGGAAAACCACTGGAGCCTTCAATATCATAGTGTCAGCTGCTTTTCCATAGCCTGACCTCATGAGCTAAGAAGCATGAACTCTGCTAAAAAAGATTCCTTTGGGTTCAGTAAGGCTGCCTCCTGTTTTTAAGTTTGCTCTATGTGTGTATGGGTATTGTGACACCTGCAGTCTGATAGGGCTGTTATTGCTCTAACTAGGCAAACTAATTTAGGCACCCGGGTTTGTATTTTTTTAGTCATGCTTAAGTGGCTGATTTTAGCCTTTGAAAACAGGAAACAAGTGCTGTAATTGTAAAGAAGTGATCTGGTAATCAACCCACTAAGGACAAGAAATCAGGGGTGGGTTTTGAGGGTGGTTTGCTTTTTTCTGGGTTGTTTTCTGGTTGATTTTTGTTTTGGTTTGGGTTCTTTTGAGCCAGAACAACTGGACACAACTCAGACACAAATTTCCTTAACTAACCCCTAATTCTGCTTAGAGCAGTAAGGAAGTGGAGGAGGAGGAAGACTTAAATGGACTGAACCAGAAAATAATAAAAGAAAAACAATACTATTCTCTGGAGAAATGAGTGTCATAATGAAAAATCAGTTTATTCTCAGTTAGAATAAATTTTGAAAGAAAGAAAACACAAGAAGATAATTTTCAAAGGAACCGCTCTCATAAAAAATTGATGTGTGTATCATGGGGCTAGTTTTAAAAAGGAAGCAATAATTTAAAGACCATTCTTTTTTTCCCAGAACCCTTGCTTCAAATTTTTAACAAAATAGTCAAGGGAAGAGCTGTTTAGAAAAGCAGAGAGATTCACCTGAAAGTGATTTGGGCAGGTTTTGTTTTCCTTCCTTTTTTTAATATATCGTGATTAACAGCTAAGATGTACAAGGAGAGCTAAGTTGTTAAATCAAACTTAGAAAATCAGAGCGGTCAGCCAAGGAGAATGCTGAATTGAAGGAAGAAGCATTTTGCTTTCCCACTGCCCAAGACATAATCTACAGCTCATGAGTCAAATCTTGATCTCAGCTACAACCATCAGTGAAAGACAGGTACTGTAGGTGCATAGCTAATTAACAGCTTTGTTTCTAGGTGTTAGAAGACCAAGCAAAGTTCCAGGAAATTTCACTCCTGAGAAACTAAATCCAACATTTTCGAGAAATGACAGGACAACAGATATATGCAGCCAACTATGTAAATCCACGACTTCGCTTGTCAACGATGACATTAGGCAGGGTTCCTGGGCAATGTAGAGACACAGCCATCTTCTGTTTTATGCTTCTGGACCTGTAATTGAAAGTTTTGAATTTGGTTCTGCCTTCCAGGCTTATTTGCTGAAGATGATGGCCAGAAGCTGCCCCTAACCTCCTGCCTATGTTCCAGCACTACTCACCTGAGCCGTGGTACTTTCGCACACAGCGTCTCCTCAGTTATTCAGCAGGAATTTCCTCCCACGCCACTGACAGAAGAACAAACCACATGAAAATGGAATGAGTCCTAAAACACTGAATATTTCCCCTCCCCGTCCTGGATGTTTACAAGCATTCTTTGCTGTCAAAACAATATTCGTACAAGCCAGTGATTGTGCTGGGGTATTTCAGCCTAAGCATGTGGCTAGATATATAGAGAAACACTCAGAAAACAACTTTCTTAAACAAATAAACAGCTGAGCTCTTGAACTTTATGCTCACAGTAATCTCTGTCATCATTAATCACACTCAGTGTTTGACATAGCAGCCTAAATGAGGGGGGCATGGAGAGCAGGGGAGTAGAGCAGAAAAAAGTCATAACCTTCTGTGTAAACTATCTGAGAACCATTTTCTTAAACCTGGAATATAGGATGGGCCAGATCCATTTGCTCAGGAGCATTGATCTTGTGAGGAGACAGACCCAATACCTTTGGTAGGAGTGATACTGGAAGTACATGGATGGCATTCACAGTTAATTGCTAAAAGCCCAAAAGTCCCTTACAGGAAGACTCCTTAGACCAGCATAGCTTCTGCATCATAGCTGCTCAGAGTCTGTTTCTGTTTAAAAAATGAAAAAACCACAATCCAACTTCTAAGACAGAGAGTTTCTGCATTAAGAAGATGCTTAGGGAAAAGGATCACTTCAGAAGTCTTGAAGAGGAGTCAGATAAGGAGCCACAAACTACTGCTTCAAGCAGTACCCTTGATTTTCCTTAGAAAAGTCTCACCTATAGTCACAAATCCAGGTGGAGAAGCTGAGGTAGTCCCTGTTGAAAATATGTATTATTCTCCTATGACACCAGAACATTTTTGATTTATATACAAGTTACTGGAGTCATTCACATTATTTTCTTTGGGAAGGGGGAAGAAAAGATGGCTGCTGGAGAGATTGAGAGGGGGAAAAGATGTGGGCAAAGAAAACTGATTATTATTGCTGCTAGCAAAACTTGCTTTTTTCCCCTCATTGTCAAACAGTGCTGTTCAGCTGATGAAAACCAGATGGGCCCTCAGACATCTGATGAAGCAATAAGGTCCACATGCTGAACGCTAACATGAAGCAAAGGTGCTAATTACTGGCTTGTAGGTTAACAAAAAATGTTCCACCTGCACACTATAACTTCTGAACCTTCATTTGCGAGGAACAGGAAAACTATAATGTAAACAACCTGTCCCACTCATTGTTATTTTATGAGGGAAAATTTGAATTTTAAGGCAGATTATGACCCTGAGTGACAGAAAAAAACTATGCAACCAGATTTGTCCATTGAACTGATTGAAGAATCAAACCACTTCTAGGTAGAGAGAGTAGCTGATGCCTAGGTTGGGACCAACCATGTCCCTGAGTAGTGCCTCAGCATACAAATAAATCCCAAAAACCTTTAACCTCCTGTAAAAAAAATAATGGAGTCCTAGAGCCTTAGCAGATAGGCCTGATTCCCAACTGCAGCAAGTGAGCCACGGACCCCAACACGAGACTAGGGACTTTCGTCCCTGCTAACTTACTGCTGCTGGTGGAGCTTGCTTTGCTGCTGATATGCCACAAGTGATGGACTTGTTTGCTTCCACAAACAACACATGCTTACCGAGGAAGCTACAGAAGCTGGGAAGGTGACAGCCCTTCCCTCTCCATGCTTAGCGTTATGTCTCCTGATGCACTGTAGAGTAATTAAACCTTGAATTGAATGATGTGCTGTTGGCTGCCTTCCTCACCCTGACACTGTCAAATTTCCTCTTTTCAACTACAATGCCTTGCCTTTCTCATACTTTGTTTCAGGACAGATTTCCACCTTCCGTCATCAATTATTTTTTTTCTCCTTGGAGGTCCCTGCACTACAGGGACCTGCGGCTGCAGCAGGGACATAAGTGAAGGCATAGGACCGGCTGGATGTAGATACATCTCTCCTTCTAGGGCAGTGTTTGGAAGAAAGGTATGCTTGCCTCTGGCCAGTTAGCAGTCAGCAGCACTGCAGTGTTGTGCTCCTGCTTCTGAGACACCTTCATTCAGCAGCTCCACGTGGTGGGGAGGGTGGCAGAGAAAACAAGTTCATAGCGTGACCCTGTCTAAAATCAGCAGAGCAATCCTCTCCTTGTCAACTTGTACCCAGCTTCCTGTTTTGATGCACCATTCTCTGACTACTATTTAATCCCAGTTGGCTCTAAAAATATTACAAAATACATTTTTGGCAATGGCTTTCTGAGATTCCTAGCAAAAAAATTCACTTTTGGGAAGATGCCGAAACCTAATAAAACTCTTCAGGAGAAATGTTTTCTAACTATAGCTGCTGTGACCACTTGTTGCATTTAAGCACTGATGTTTAGAAATAACCTGTTACGGGGGAAATTGATACACACTTCTCCAGAAATTATTTATAAGTACTGCTGTCACCAAAAAGACTACCACCCTGTGGAATAGCAAAACCCTGGGACAAGGGAGAAGATTAGACATAAGAGAAAAGCTGAAACAGCTCTTGAATATACTTCATAGAATGATGACCTTTCACAAATTAAACTACAATAATAGGAATCTTGGAAATAAGAAGTGCTACCAAATAATTTCCCAGATACCACTAACTTGGAGATAAGCCTGAGGAATAGTATGGAGTAGATCTCTCTGGAGTCTGTGATACATAGGTCTGTATCCTCTGAAACTAGAGTAAGGTCTAAGATCTTAAGGAAGGTAAAATTAAACAATTGCAGAAATATTTGTGATACAACCCTAATAATTTGGGGAATGAGAAAGTATATGGTATTAGAACAATATTCCATGGGATTTGGTTGCACTAGAAATTTCATCTGCTTGGTATTATTTTCAGCTTGAAGGTGATGCTGGAGAGTGTCTTCCTTTTACTTGATAAATATTTGGGTTTTAAAGAGATGTCACTTTAAGCAGAATCTCCTCTGACATTCCTGAAGGTATGGAAAAGATCGTTCTGCTGAATGAAAGTAAGAAGTAGCAATGGACACGCCCTGGGTGCAGCATACAGCTCCCTTGGTGTATATACACAGAAAAATCCCACAAGGCATAAGTGGACTCAAGATCAGTTTCTTCATTTAATAGGTTTTCAAAGCCCATTGCATATTCTGTCATTTGCTGAAATCCAAGGAGCGCTTTATAATCAATTAGCAAGGTCTCAGAGGATTTCTCAGAAGCATAGAAGTGATAAATGGACCCCAAATTAGGAGGTGTTCTGTTAGAAACTTTGGAAAGCAAATGTTTCCTGTCCTAGCTTCCTCATGTTCCAAACCATGTATAGGGCATACAGTAAATAAAACCTAAATACAGTCAATACACATGATTCCTATTTTAGTTCTATTAGAAAGTGCTAGAATTCCAATTTGCATTAAATTTTACTTCAGACCCAGACTATTTCTTTGTAACACACTCTCTCTGCTAAGTCATATCTAATAGAAATATGCTTACATGGCAATACCTATTTTCTTATAGATCCACAAATATTCCACTGAGAGAGCCATAGTTTAATTTTTAATTTTTTTTTCTGCACAAAAAACAGACTACTGATTCCTACAATGAAATGAGATATGAGGTTCAAATTAAAAAAGAGGTTAACAAGAATTTGGATAATATCCATGTTAAAATGGTTTGCGCTAATACACTCAGATTATAGATTACATAAGATTTCAAAGATGCATAAAACTTTTTAAATACATCACAAATTGACTAATTAAATCTTGGAACTACTGACAGGTATTATAGGAAATATGTCTCTGAGGGGAGATAAAAGAAGACTGGGAAGGACAGTGATGGTGTCCATCTTCAAAAAAAGAGGCAGAAGAGGAAAGGGGAAATTTTTACACTACAACTCCAGGATGCCAGAGAAATGCTTAAACAAATAATCAACAAACCATCTGTAAATACCTAGAAAATAAACAATGTGATAAACATAAGCCAGTTTACATTTGCCAGAACAAACTGTGCAAAACCAAAGTAATTCCTACAACCACATAACAGAACTTGTGGATAAAGTCATAGTTGTAATGTAGCTCATCTTAAGAAATGTGCCAGACTGTATGATATGATGTGCTCTGCAGAAATTTATGGAAGCATGGACTAGGTGAAAGAGAAATACAATTCTCTTCAGAAGGGAACAATCAATGGCCAAAGGACTTTTCCTGTATCCAGTA
This sequence comes from Callaeas wilsoni, assembly GCA_013398955.1. NCBI lineage: Eukaryota > Metazoa > Chordata > Aves > Passeriformes > Callaeidae > Callaeas > Callaeas wilsoni. The sequence continues at coordinate 373,702 of VWPU01005491.1, forward strand.
CTTCTCAGTATTCTCACTAACGATCCATAAAAGATACAAAAAGTATTTATGAAAATATGAAAACCAACTTATTCATCAAATTTGAAGAGAACACCAAATAAGACAACCTCTAAATGCAGATTTCTAGATATATATGGTGTCTTTTATATCCTCTAGATATCTAGATAATCCTCCTACATTCATTTTAGCAGTCAGAAAGGCACACTTTCCACAGGGCAGAGGACTATTGCCTCTTTACAGGAATAAACTACTGCATGAACAGCTAGGGAAGCATTTAGGTAGAAAAGAACTAGGGATTATATAGTGGATCAAAGGGTGAATGAGGTAGTGTTTCAAATGATGCACTGGAGTAGCCTGCAAAAGAAGATAAACAGTCTGCTGGAGACTACATTCTCCTCCTTCCTCTTTCAGAGCTTGAGGGGCCTCAGCTACCGTATATGAGTAAAAGTACTGAGCATTGACAGGAGAACTGCATATTAAAAGCCTACAAAATATGCCTTAGAGGAAAAATTAGAAGATTTGAGGTTACTCGGTTACTGAAAAGAAGATGGAGGGAACGTGGCAATTGGCTTAAATATACAAAAGAAAGCTGAGAAGAAGAAGTACATGTTTTGTATGCCCTTGGTGTCTAGGACTAGGTTAACAGAAAGACTTAAATTTTGTATCAACAAAGGCTTCCTAAGAGTATAAATGGTGAAGATTTGGAGTAAACATGAGGAGACTGTGGACTCTTCAAAATGAAACTTTTAAGAAATGATCAAATGTGTAAGATATAATACATTTATGGTTGATACTGTCTTTCCATGTTCATCACTTTGAAGTCTTTGTTCTTGTGTTCCTGTGAAATCACAGTCCACAGAACGCTGATGGCCTCTGAGGGCACAGTCTTCAGACTCCTATCAAAGTGCATCTCTATATTGCAGTTCTCAAATAAAAGTTTAATGGCAAGGGCAGACAGTGGTCCATAGAAGAATCTGAGGTTTGGCAGTGGCCAGTTAGCTGAAAAAGCTTGGAGATACTGGCACAGGCCCTACCTCAAAATCTGAACTCATTTTACATCCCACCTTTATTCCTCTAGGATCTCACTGAAATATGAAAAAAACCAAGGGGGTGAGGGGGGAAGGAGAAAAGAGGGAACTTACCTGCTTCCCTTCCCACTTTTTCTTTATTTAAACTCATGGAAACAAGGAAATTCTCCCAGATTTGCCAGCGGTACAGCAGCACAATTTCTTTTTTATTTCTTTTTTTCCACACAACTAAGGTGCAGTAAATTTAACCACACAAGATGTATAATTATCACCCTGAAATGCACTGCCTGTAGCGTATTATTGCTGTCATGAAATGGAGTTTATACACAGTAAGGAAGCAGTTAGTCCTCAGATTTGCTGGACATTATCAGCAGGGCTGTGACATCAAAGGGTAGCCAGTCCAACACCTCCAAGCAAGCTCAGCACTCACAAACCATCTTGTGCTTCTGAGTACTTATTACCAATAAAACAAATGCTATAACTGTATATTTTTAGGTTGCCCAGTTGATTTTTCAGCCAGTCTTTCATATGCTGAAGAGGTCTACGTGACACGGTGAGGCTGACTTCAAGAGCTTGAAGACAACACATTTTACTGCACAGCTTTGGTTCTGCACTTCAGGAGCTGCTCTGCAGCAGTGCTGCTCGAGCAAAAGGTCACATGTGGAATAAAGGCACTGCACACAATCACTTCTGCTGATGGAGAATGAATCCTAACACCGCTTTGGCAGCTGTGGGTACCACACAGCAGCTGTACTCAAAGGAGAGGAAAGAACACCTGAGTGTTTCTGCCGCGGCCCCAACCACAGCAAGCCCCAGCAGGCAGGCAGTGGTTGTGGGTGCCTCTGTAACACCTACCCTGGTCCACCAGAGACACTCTGAGCAATAGCTCAGCAAGGCTCCAGCTCACCCGCAACAAGCAGACCTCACCATGCATTAGGATCTGGCTAACTTGTAGAGCCATGACACATTTTGGCAGGCTGGCATCTGGTGGTTCAAATGCACCTGCTTACAATTAGCTACAATAAATTCCACATAAAATATCTCATTGCTTGGATCAGGGTACCTTGTTCACATACTCATTTTTTAACCCTTTCAGTGTCCTAGTTTTATTAAAGGTTAGCCACAGAGGTTTCCTTTAACTTTTATTGACCTTTTCTTCACCAGAGCTTCCCTTTTAAGAATTCAATTTAAGGACTCTGTATTGAGGACAAAAGAAAAAAGCCCATTAATGGCAGAGCACAGACTGAATTGTGCTGTATGAGGACAACTAAAGTAAACAAAACCCACTGAATATTCTCTGTGATGCTGAGCAGAAATAGATTAACTCCTAATATGGAGTTAATACTCTTCCAAAACACACAATAGCATTTCCTTGTACTCCTAATTATGACAATAAAACAACTGTGTTTGGAGAGGAAATGAAGAAACACCAGAAATCACCTGGTCACCCAATGCACGTGCATTATTGAGCTATAAACTTCCAATTTTGGATACCACTGCCACATTCTGCTGCTACAGTGATATTTTTTATGTCTCACAATATGAACTTTAAGAGGGACAGATTGCCTAGTTTATGTACTATTGTGGGACATAGAGACTTTTACTGGAATGAAATAATGAACTATCAAACAAGCATGCTCTAATTGTGCTAATAAATAGTCACAAAATCCTGTTAACTCCAAAAGCCTGGGGCAAAATCTATTTACTTCAGGAAAATAAGAAGTAAATTAATTTAGGATAGGATGCACCTGGAGGAAGTTTAGACCTAGCTATTGGCCCAAACCAAATGTGAAAGGTGTCTGGATCCAGTTCCATATTCATATTCCATCTTCCTTCTACCTCTGTAACATGATGGAATGGGAAAACTCAAACTCCAGATCCAAGAATACACAATATTTCAAGGACTAATATAAACCCTTCTTCTCCTTCAATGAGACATAGAACATCCTTGTAGTCAAAATGGTGCAAAGTGGATGCAAACATAAGCATATGAAATTTAACTCTCTCCATCCTATTTCTTTTGGTAGCACTAACTTCACATCCCTAACTGCATTATTCTCCCAAATGAAAGAAGAGTAATGCTCACCCATATCACCGCCTGACAGGCAAAAAGAGGTACAGAATAAAGATTGACTACCAGCGTTTCAAAAAACTCTTCCACTCTGACTAAAAGTGGAAAGAAAATTTTTTATCACAAAAACAATTATGCTGCTAGTCTCTCATTCTTTTTATTTTTTATTCAGGACTTCAGTTAAACTGAAAATATAGCTGACATTTAGGCTGAATGGGCCTTTTACGGCATTTGTAATGCAGTATGTTGACAATGAAATCAACTCCTTGTAAAACCATGGGATTAAACCCAAACTATATTGCAACAATTTTTTTTCTTTTTTTTTTCATTTGTTTGTTTGGCTTTTGTTTGGGTTTTTTTGTTTGTTTGGGGTTTTTTGGTTTTTTGATCGCTGAGGGCAAAGTATTGTTGCCTGTTTATCCTCTCCTACTCTAGCTGGCAACCCTTCTACTTCCTTTCTCCAACTGGAGGGGAAGGTGAGAGGCTGCTTCGCATTGTCTGGCAGTGGATGTTCGTCTCACGGGAGAGAAGATGCCTTCCTACAGACCACAAAAAAAGTCTCTGCAGACAGGATATACAGCACAATCCACGTAAACTTCATTTTGATGAAATTAAGTGATATTCACAAGGCAACATCACTGTATGTGTTACTAAGTTTGCTCTGGCATACTCCAGGGGTTAAGCCCATATGGGGCCATAGAGCAAGGAAAAGGCTCAAGATTGCAGACTTCCGAGTGCAAAACCACCTGGTCAGGTTTTAGATGCTTAACCCAAATTGTCACATATGAATGCACAGGCTGTTTCAGGCCGTGTGGAGCTCACAAGCATCAGTGTTAGAGAAGCTATCTGATACACTTAAAGAGGCACTGATTGCTCTACAAAGAAATAGAGGCACCCCAGAGGAGGGCCACAAAGTTGATAATAGGACCGGAGCACCTCCTCTATGAAGACAGGCTGAGAAATTTAGGACTGTTCAGCCTGGAGAAGGCTGCATGGAGACCTCACAGCAACCTTCCAGTACCTGAAGGGGGCCTACAGGGAAGCTGGAAAGGGACTCTTCACCAGGAATTGTAGTGTCTGGACAAGGAGCAATGGGTACAAACTGAAAGAGGGGAAATTCAGGTTAGATATTAGGAGGAAAGTCTTGACTGTGAGGGTGGCAAACCACTGGAACAGGTTGTTCAGGGAGGTTGTGGATGTTCCAGTCCAGGCACTGTTCAAGGCCAGGTTGGATAAAACTTTGAGCAACCTGGTCTAAGGGAATGTGTCCCTGCCCATGGCAGTGGGGTTTGGGAGTAGATGATCTGTAAGGTCCCTTCCAACCCTTAACATTCTATGATTATATAAGTAGGACTGAAAATGACGTAGAGGTCCCTTACAATCTTTTACAGTTTGTAATAGGGTTAATCCAGAACACATCTCTGACACTTTAGAAAAATCTCAGTCAAGCAAAAAACCCCAGAGTCATAATTGACATAACTGACCAGAGCAAGGGAATGGAAAAAATTGCTGTCCACAATTTAATCAATTCAAATGTCTATATCAAAGCAATACAACAGAAGCAATTTTTCATATCTAGTCCACAGAAGCCAGATGCACTTAGAGTGTGTGTACATATATATATTAAATTCCCATCAAAATTGGTGGGAGTTGTGCAGCCTCACAAAAGCGGCACAGTCTTCTTATTTGAAGCACTTTAGCCATGAAAATTCCAAAGAACTTATCTTGTCACTAGTCTCTTGGGACGCATCTGTCTCACATTCAGTAGTGCAGGTAAAGCAATTTTTAAAAAAAGGCAACAGAAAAGCTTTGTGAGGTTTTATTAAAGACTTTTATGTACAGTAGGGTTCAACAAGATGTTTGCTACTCCATCAAAGATTTATGCCACCAAAAGCCAACTTGGGCCATTACCATAAACCAAATCCCTCTATATTTATTTGAGCATGGAGAATGCAGCATCACATTAAAGCGAATCTAATAGCTGAAAAGATGGAATCTATAATTTATATTTCTCTCTCTATAATTCTTGTTGACTTGACACGGCACCACTCTCTCCAAACATATTCTTATTTCGCCAAAGCTTGAAATTCTAGGGAGAGCTGTAACAACATCTCGGTCCAACAACTTCGTGATTGCTCCCTCTTCATAAAACAATTTCCCTGAGTTCTGTGCTTCCTTGACAGCTCTTTCTCATTACAGAGCTTTCTCTACCTCATTACTCAATATCCTATTCTATATTGCCCTTGAACAGAGAGAGCTCCCTCTCCCCCATTTCTCAGTAGGAGACCATGACTCATTTTTACACTCCCTCCCCAGGAACTAGGAGTTTCCCAGGTGCATTTCATAAGGGAGAAAGCAAATGGTTGCTTAGGCAAAAATATGTTTCAGGTGAAAGCACATCGAGGCAACAGAGAAGGAACATGGAGGAACCAGATTTACCTTTCTCATTGTTTACTTATTCCCAAGTCTAATTCCCTTCATAGACTGTATCACCAATTCCTACAATTGCTCTTGTTTTTCACTGTTGGCCTCTACCTTCCTATATCCTCTTCACTCTTAATTTTAACATGCTTAGGAAAAGCAAATTACCCCAAAGAAACTCCTAGGGGAAAGTCCTTATGCAGCTATGCAGTACATAAAGAGGAGCTTGTTTGCTCGGCTTATTGATGAGCAGAAACTTTGCCAAGCTGTAAAGAGCAGGACTGTTACTACTTGATTATGGACAGCTGCTTCACACTGTTACAAAAGGCAGTTTTGCTGCATGTTTGAATTTTGGCTGTTTTTTTCATAACAATTCTGTAAGTGCTTGTGAAAACCTCCAAAGCAATGGTTTAACAAATACTATTTACCATGTTTCTTTTCCAGTGGGAGTCATTTTTTTGTTATCCTTACAGGTGTTTTCCTTATAGCAGCCTTAGTACGCAAAGTGGGGATCGGTGGCTCCACTGCATCATTTTCATTCTCCTTTTACTTCTACTGTGATGTCAAGATTGTTCTGCTTTTCCTGCCTAGTGCCTTCTCTGATCTAACTTTCACTGCTAAAAGAAGTCTTTCCACTCAATTCCTAGGGTATCATAGAGGGATTTTTTTCAAAGGTGCCCAATTTCCTGTTGCCTGTTATAGTGGATCTCCCTAGAAATCACTGTGATCAGATAGCACACGGTGACTTCGTTCCCCTTTCAAATTTCCTTGGCATTAGAAAAGGGTGATGGAGTGCCAACACAAGCAAAAGTACATGGGCAATTTCTTAGCTGGTGTCATCAAACAAATTCATTCCTCCACACTAAATTTTTACAGAAGTTGAATTTCTGTAAGACACGGGATTTCTGCTACAAACTGAGCAAACTTTGATCTCCATTATTTCACGTGAAAGTGGCAGAAATATGAATTTTTCCAAGCGTCGCATATGAGAGACACAAGACTCAGTGGAAGTGTAGAAGAGGAGACCATGAAATCAAAAGGAAAAGGAAAGGAGGAGAGGAGGCCCTTTGCAAGAACAGCTGGAGAAAGAGAAACCCACAGACTGCTGTGCTGGCTGCCTTCGTTGCTCTCCTCGGAGTCCGTGCAGGTGCTGGGTCTGCCGGTGGGTTGTGACCTGCTGGCTGATGGCACGAGTGATGAATTACAGGCTGCAGCTGGTGCTGGCCAGTGACCTTCAGGTGGGAACCCTGCCCAAGTCAGGGGTCCTTCAGTGGTCTCAGAATGTAGTGCAGATGCACGTGGCATGAGGAGATGGATGAAATATATCTCACCAGAGGTGTGAGGTATGCTGTGTTCCCACGCACAGACAGTGCCGCTCTGTTCAACTCTAGGTTGGATACGGTACTTTTCTCCAGCAGGTTTATAAAGCACATCAGGAAGGAGGACGGTACTATTCCCTATATTTTGCAGACTGAGAAATGGGGCACAGGTGAACTAAATTAGTAAGAACACCCAGGAAATGTCTGGCAAGGCCAGGAATGGAAGCCAGTTCTACTCTGGTGCCTACATCTGGCTTTGGTACAAGATTATTCATTCTGGCCTGTCATATGTAAGACATTTTACAAGCAACCTTTCCTAACATGATTTTTTTTCTATTATTATTCCTCTTAAAATAATCTTGCCATTAAAACACAAGTGAATTCACAGGCATAAAACTCCATTTAAATAACATTATATTGACAGAACCTGACACAAAGCCTGGAAATTCAGAGTTATGGTTGGCATTCCCTGCTGAATTTGAGTCACTGTGTCTTTTATTTTCCACATGAGCATTAGTGTCAGCTTTAAGTGTGGATTTCCTGACTTTTTCAGCCTGTGTCATAACCTTCACTTTATTTAAACACAGAATTTTTCCTGCAAGTATCTACTGCATAGGTCACCAGAATTACAGTGTCATTTTACTGCTTCTAAAGTAGGACCTGGCAAATAAAATAAGAAACAACATAAATCTTGATCCAAAAGCCTAATCGAACCCAGTCCTAATTTTTCTGACTTTATAAAAAAGAAAAAAGATGGCTGTGGGTTTCTTTAAAAATAAAAAAATAGAATATTTTGTCTTTTTCTGTCCAGGACTAGAAGGAGAAATTAAAACACTAACAATAAGTCTTCTTGCATTGCCTTGCTCTGCTGTTGCAAAGGCAGGGAAGGCAGACAGTTCAGCCATAGTCATATATCTGAGTAAATGCTGTTTACCAGAAGAACTGCCAGGGCTTCCATCAGTGCACTGAATTTTTGGCTATGATGAACCAGTCGAGTCACTGCAGTTCCTAGTGCATGCAAAAGGGAGATGCAGAGTCAATATGAGCAGTGGAGTAATTTGTATGGGGGAGGAACAGGTGCATTTCACTGTCAGCATGCCATGGTCTCCCTGCTACTCGACAGGCACACTTCCAGACACGTGGCATCATTTGGCACGTGCCCGGGTGACGTGCTGGGCACATCTTCCCAAACACACCTGTCTGATGAGAAGGGCATTAAAGGTGCATGGTCACGCTCACTGTGATGTGTGTCTGATGCAGAAGGCTTGAACAACGGTGACGACAACACCAGCAAAGAGTATCTGCCTCAAGAGTCCTTCAGCTCCACCTCTGATGGACCTGGGAAAGAAGGCCAGGCCACAGGTTGGATATTTGGTCCTGCAAAGCCAAATCTGAATTTCTGACCAGAAAGGATCCACTCACCAGCCCTATGACAGACCACCAGTATTATCCGTACTGCTTTCTCTTTAAATCTCCCTCATGCCCCTAATTTGGACATTTGGTATATATTCTATCAATTAAAAGTACACATGTGCTGGGGCCACTCAGCTGCACCTGTACAGGACTGAAGGTATCAACAGAGCTTTGCTACTTAGAACCCCACCGGGCCCTGGCCCAAATCTGCACCAACACAGCATACAAGCTTCCCTCTCTGTCCTAGCCAATAGTCTGGTGCTATTTCAGTTTATCAGAATTTTTCTTGTTGCCTAATTCCCAGCTTCTTAAAAACATGGCTCTAGTAAGTAACTGAGTGGAAGAAAACTGAGAAGACTGTAACTTTGTTTCAGACATAGCCTGGTGTTTTCAAATAAAATACTAGATAAAGACTATTTCTATCACTTACGCAATTTCTAAAGTCTGTCTGAGAAACTACAGGAGAGGGTCCAGTTCATTCTCTTTAAGATAGAAAATAAGACAAGTCCTTATCACATATTTTACATAGAAGCTCACTATATACTGTGGCTCATTTAAGGCTTGATAGTGAAGTTGCAAAACTGAGATCAAAGTAGTTTTCAAAAACATAATCTCCTTCTTTTAAGTAGAATCTGTAAATTATGCAGTGTTTCCTGGGTACGCATAAACAACCAGCTTCATGAAACCTCATCATTTAGTAGTCTTGAGACAATGGTACATTCTTACAGGACTTGTCTGTGACAACTCATTATTACAGCAGAAAACTAAACTAACACGTCCTTAGGCCTGATCACTGAAAGGTCTGTTCTCAGTTTAGGATCACATTCTGCCTAACACATCGAGAAAACTATTCTGTAAGGCCAAAGAGAATAATACACCCCAGACTAAGGACAGTATAGACTTGGACTTCCACATGTCTTTGACACATCCCATTAGGCCCATCTGTAGGTCTATCAACATGATCCAAAACTCAAAGAGGCCAAACACTTTGTGTCTCAGTTGTTCTGGCACTAGAGCTGTCCCTGTGGTTTGCAGCCACGCTTGTCTCCCCAGCGCCAGAAATGTGCAGCACAGAGCTGGCCCAGCACCACTGACAACTGTGAGAAGTTTGAGGGAATGAGCAGCCAAAGCCGAAACCATGCGTGAAGCTCACTTTTGCAAGATCTCTAGACTTTCTTCTGGACCAAGCCAGGGATCTCAGTGCCTGCTTCCCATTATTTAGGGACAAGGCAGGCATCTGATTTCACTGTGGGTATAACCTCTTCTCTAGGACAGCTAATATAGGATTTAATTTTATCAGCTTCACATCTATGTCAATACCTAAGCACAGCTGTGAAAAGTCTTTTCTTCTGCTGTGTCCTTCTTTTCTTTTTAATAAGAATAAACAATTTAAAAGGGATAAGATTGTCATTTCCAGGATTGCTTTTGCAGTATCAATATATAACTTTATAAAGAATCAAGCAGAACACGGAACTCCTTACGCTGAACTCTCAAAGATGAAGCAAAGAAAGGAAAAAAATATAAAGCTCATCTCATTTTGCCACTGGAACAATGCAGAGAGCTGTGCAACCACCTCTCCGCATTGCACAGCTGTGGCTTCCACTTGAATACAGCAGGAACAAGCAGGGGGATTGTGGCAGGAGCCGGCCTGGCCTCCTCACCTCGAAACGCTGCCTTAAACCATCATATTTGGGGTCAGTCAGGTGTACAGGATGGGGAGCCACCATCTGGGAAGCAGATAACACCTGCCAGTCGTCAAACCACCTGCAAGAGTGGATGGGAACAAAGTCCAGTGGTGCAGACCCAGTGCCAGTGCCAGGTGCCCCAAGAACCCAGACAATCTACAGCTCTCCTCTCACATCAAGAGACCCACTGGTACCCAGTCATGGAGACTCCAAACCATAGGCTCTCATCTGGGAAAAGAAAAAATGTCAGAAGGTTTTTAACATGAAGGATAGTCTTTTCCTCAATACGTAACATTGCGAAATCCAGTTTCATGCTTTTGCGATTAGTAACTCAACTGCAGTGCTTGTTCCTAAAATTACATCGGAAAGACTTTAGGACACTATGCATAAACATGCATATTAGAACATAGAGGCTGTTCCCAAAAAGGTAAAAAAAAAAAATCAATTTTTTCTCAAATCCAGAAACTTTGACATCACATGTATGCATAAGAGATTAAGTGAAATGCCAAAAGTAACAGTTTCAATTGGATTTCATTACTCTGTGATGAGGTTGTCCTCTGTTATTTTTGGTATAGCTCTTAATGAGCTGAGCAACCATGCCAGTCTAATAAAGATTTGCTTAAGGTCTTTCTTCAATTTATAAAATATAGTCTTAAATAAATCACAATTTATTCTGACTAAGGAGTAACATAAAAGACACGGTTACAAAGCAGAAGTTTCCTTTTGTATTCATGTTCATGTGGATAAGATGGTTGTGTTGGTAATCTCCCTAGCATTCCCTTTTTTCCCCCCTTTTTTTTCTTCCTCTGGATTTCCATCAAGCAGGAACTCTTCTTTTAATGGTCTGGAACTAGAAGTTCCATGGGGTGGAGTTGAAAAAAAATGGGAGAGAGGAAAAATAGTTTCACACTTAATACCTGATAGGGTGGGTCATTTTTGCAGAATGGAATATAATTTTTTTTAATTTCTTCACTGAATAAAATACATTTGTCTCATGTTCCTTACACCTCATTCAGACATGAATGTCTCCTTTATTCACGTACTCTGAAGAAAGATGTCTTCACTTTGGAAAAGACTATGGTTAGTCAAACAAGAAGGAGATTCTTCGAGTATGAAATTGCTTAACAAAAATGGCATATTTCATAACAGAAATGAAAAATCAAAAAGACCTCTCCATGTCTCTGCATGAATTCTTTGTCTAAATGAGTGCCACATGTCATGGCTTCTCATGGAGAGACGGGAATTTTTCTTTCTGAATCTCACATATGGTGCACAGTCTAAATCAGATGGAGATAAAAATGCAAGCAAATTATGCACAGTTTTGTCATGTGGGCTCTTAGGATGCTAATGCTGCCTGTTTATCAGAAAAAGTAATTAAAAGAAAAAAAGCAGAAAATATCCAGTTTAAGGCAACTAGGCTCACTCTTTCTAGTGGGATTATCAGTGGTAAAAACTAATCTCGTTAAAGCATCATTTAATTTCCCCTTCAAATGCCTTTCCACATGCTGCAATGGATAGGCACTGTGAGGCTTGAAAATCTAGTTTGTTTTCAATATTTCCGAAATCTCATCATTCTCAGGGTTCTGGTAAGCCTTTCGATGCAATGATGCTACTCTGCAACTGAAGCCTTGGGTGCAAGACCTCAAGTATAAAAGACAGCAAGATTAGGTCCCAAGTATCTCTGTTTACCTGAACAGATTCTTCATATAGTCCTGTGTTCTCAATGGGCTTAAATTCCTTGTTTAAAATATAAAATGTTAATAAAGGGGAAAAACTTTGGGGTTTTATTAAATCAGTGTCAGCAAGACTATATAACTAAGAGCATATTACCTTAATATACTTGTAAGCAATTACATTAACATATATCTTTCCAAAATAAAACTCATTTTGATAATTCTTCTGAGCTAACCATACAAAAAGTCACAAACAACAACAACAGCAAAACCCCTAGCATAATTACCACTTGTTTAATAAATTACTTTTTCTACTTACCCTGCCTTTCAGTCTTCCAGGAATAGCCTGGCATATACTCAGGTGTCTGTTATAAATGGAGATTAATAAAGCTTATGTTTTAAAGGAGTTTAATAAAGTCCAGAACAAATTAAACCAGAAGTAGCACAACAAAAAGCCTATTAATAGTGCTACACCAGGGACCTCTTAAAGGCACATAGCTTTGGTGTATTCCAAGTATCCTCTTGCACAGTACCTTGAACAGGATGTGGGTTGAGAAGGTTTCACAATGTGTCTGGTTTTCAGTAAACTAGTCCTTAACTTTTGGGTTAGTTTTCACTGAAATTGTCAAATGATCATTGTTCCAAATTTGATTGCTAGAGTGTTTTATTCCCTTATTAGATGTGTATTTTGGGGCACACAATGATACACACTGGGTTTTGTTTGATCTACCTTTACAGAGTCAGTTAGTAGGTTTAATTATTCTAATAATAACCCTCACAGTTAGGAAATGTTTCTGCCCCAGTGCTACTTATACCCCCTTGGAGCACCCAAAATAATCCCTTTTACCATGATAATGCAATATTACTTTCAAGTTAATAATTTTTTTATTTTGGGAGTCAAAGAACAGAGTAGGATATAGAACCATTTTCATGTTCATTTTAATTATCTATTAATATTTAGAACACTTCACAGAATTTGAGATGAGGAAAAATTACATGTGTCAAAATGCTGAGCTCCTTGGTTTGCATTTTCAAGAAGATGAATACATTTATTACAATTTAATTAAAGTTCAAAACAACAAAAGATAGAAAATAACTTTTTAATATGAGTAATTATTCACAAATACGAAGAATCGTGTGAAGGAAGCAAGGGGAAATATGTCCATATTGATATCTTAGGATTTTAGCTTTTATATTTTCATATATTTGTAATCCTGCAATTCTTTAGTGTATAACTCTGAGCTCCATATAGAGTGTTAGCTACTGCTCTTCCCATTTTGGTCAGACACAACAGTTCCTCTCTAGGCCTGAGAATCAAGGACACCTCACTGCTTCAGGCCCCGAGAAATGTAAACAAAAGTGAGTTGGGGGGGGGGCAACCTAGAAGAATGGGACTCCACTGCCTGAAGCTGTCATTGGACAATTCACCTCTGATATGCAAATGGATAAAACTTGCATCTGTCTGAAAAATGTGTGACTGTCGTCCACCCTGGGTGTAGTCTCTGCGAGACTCCTGCCCTGCCCAAGGTGTACCCTGTGAAGGTCTTTCAATAAATCCCTGTCCTTTATCCTTTCACTCTGCCCAGCCTCTGTTCCAGGTCAGCCTCTACAAGGCATCAATATCATATAGCTAATTTACCAATTCACCAAAAAAGTACCTCATGAGTGGCCATAGCAGTGTTAAGTTAGCTGACTATTTACAGTTAGGTACCTGAGGCTAAACCCACAATGGGATATCGGTATGGTGACTCCTTCCTTTTGCCTTTGCAAACTAAGGCAAGCATTAAACCTACTGTACTGACAAGTCTGAGTTAGCTGCCTTTCATCCCTCCCTCCACCAGCAAGAAAATAGGCAGTATGGAGTGAGGTTCACAGGTCAGCAACAGGGGCACACATGGACACAACACAGGCAATGAAAGAAGGGAGCGTGTCTGCCATCTTGCCACTCTCCTCAACCTGAAAGTACTGAATTAGACACCTTTGGGAAACTGGTCTTTGATATTTTGCACTAGGCACATATGGTTTCTGTCTGTGTGTTCATCTCCTGGTTTCAGCTGGGACAGAGCCAATTTTATTCTTAGTAGCTGGTACAGTGCTGCACTTTTTGGATTCAGGTTGAGAATAATGTTAATAACACACTGATGTTTTGCTTGTTGCTAAGCAGTGCTTACTCTAAGTCAAAGACTTTCCAGTTTCCCATGCCCTGCCAGCGAGCAGGTGCACAAGAAGCCAGGAGGGAGCACAGCCAGGACAGCTGACCAGAACTGGCCAAAGGGATGTTCCATGCCACAGAGCATCATGCTCAGTGTATGAACTGGGGGGAGTTGGCTGGGGCAGGGGGGTGATCTACGGTTGGGGACAGGCTGAGCATCAGTCAGCAGGTGTTTTGGTTTTTTATTTCAATACATGAGTCTTACTGATTTTTTTCTTTTTTCCCAATTCTCCACCCCACCCACAGAGAAGGGGCAGGGAGTGAACAAGTGGCTATGTGGTACTTAGTTGCCGGCTGGGTTTAAACCACAACAGTGCACAACAGGCTTATGTTTTCTCTTGAATCACAGCTGGAAGAAACATCAGCACAACCCATTTTATATACAGGAACCTAAGAAGCAGGGTCTCTTCTTGTGTGCTAAGATACATCCTAACCTGAAGCATGATGTTCTTCACACCTCTTGAAGCCGGTATACTGAACAGCCCAGCATACAAAATATATAAGGGTTAGTGAGAAAGAAAAAGCAAGTCAATGCATTACTTGTGGCTTGAGAGGAAGGGCAGTCATGCCGAGAGAGGAAAGATGTGGATGATGCCCAGAGAAACTTACATAATACAAACTTCTATCCTGTTAGGTTTGCACACACAGAAAAACATATACCTACCTCTTGTTAAACTACACCTCTCCCCTTGAAGACTCTTCTCAACTCCCTTGAACTCTGGGGATTTTTCCACTCTGTGATAGCTCATGCTCCTAGTACCCTTCCCTCAGTCGCTCTGGACTTCGCTCCCTCTCCCTCTCATCATTGTTGTGTTTAAATGAGACAACTCGCTTCTCCTGGTTGTCCCCTTCTTTCTTCCTCTCCCACAGTTCCCTTGCCTGAGGCGGGATATCCAGCTCAGTCACTCTCCAACCCAGCTCTTCACAACACTACAGCACATGACTATGGACCAACTGAGAGCTATTAGAAAGTGTATACTAAATTCTTTGGCTTTTTAGAGTCAAACTTTTATTGAGATAACACATTCAGCAAAAACACTAATATTTGAAATCATTTGTGCCGGGAAACAAAAGACCATGTTCTGCCATGATTTCTTCTTTCAACAAATAAAATTACAGCATGATAGGAAATAGACTGGAAGAGATTTCAAAAGGCTATTTGAAGTGATATCAAAAAAATTCTTCTCGACACAAGCTAGAATCAATTTCAGTTCAGCTAATCCTGATGTTTAAACATGTTCAGCACAGCAGTACTGCAGCCTTCCTCAATGATATCTTTAAGACTCCAGTTATCTTTACAACTGGGAAGTCATTCTGAATGTATGCTTTAAATCACTCTTAATTAATCAATGACTTGATCACTTTAAATCACTTAAATGTACAGTTTATCCTTTTCCCTTCTTTCTACCTTTTATGTGTTTGAATACTGTCATTGTACTCCCAAGCCTCATTTTCGAGATAAACTCAGTTTTTCCAGTCTTTCTCATATCTCAGACTTCCTAGCCTGGTCTGGATCCTTCTCAACTTTTTTATATCTTTCTTGGTATCCCATACCCATAATGGTCACAACTCTCCAGCTGAGGCTTTGAGAGAAGAAAGATGGAGTGGAAGGATTACTTCAAATAAGCCCACCAAAACAAATGTGACATGTTTCAAATTAAGAGTGGGTCTTGGTGAGCAAGTTGGCACAATCAAAGTAACATTTCCAAAAGCTCAACTCCATATTTTCCAACAATGGTAGAAAATTCAGCACTTTTTGAAAAGCAGGGCCTTCAAATGCATGTGAGCAGCATAATGTAGAATCAAACTGTCATTTGCTATGAATATCCCTGAGTAAGGAATGGCCAAAAGCTGATGTCAGCTCTTATATCTGATACTACTAATCACTGAGTGCACTCCTATAATTTTTAGTTGGAGGATGAACTGAAGTCTTGATTCTGCAAAAGACTGCATACACCACCTAAGCCATATTTCTATGTAGTATTATGGGGTCCTCTGCAACAGGGTTATTTGCTGTTTGTACAAAACCAGATGACTCTATAAAGGTAGGAGGGAAGACAGCAAAAATCTAGGGGTTCCCAGAAGCTATTAAACCTTTTTACTTTGGATATCATTTTAGCCAAAAATAGTTCTCATAGGAAAAAAAACATTTTCTCTTTGTCTAATGCTTTCCAAAATGGAATAAAACCTTTAAATGAGCTAAAAGTTTTTATACCATGGTATTCTACAAGGTTTTAAATTATAGGTTCCTGATTCTTCCATCCCTAAACAGTAGCCAAATATAATAATGTAGGGAATATAATGCCAGTTTAGCAGGTTTGGAAATAATGTTGTTGTGTTTCTTAATACAGAGCACTTTCACATGCTCCCTGCTGTGTGACTTTCAAGAATGGTGACGTGGCAATGTATAGTTGGCAAGGTATACTCCATGACAACAGTTAATTAGTAAATAAATGATCCCAGGTCCATTTCCACTGAGTTCCAGTTGTAATAGCACAGTATGCAGGTTTAAGCTCCAAGCTGACTAATTTTAATAGTTATAAATGAAATGTTGCTTTGCTTTGATATATGCTTTAATTTTCTCCATTGACAAGCAACAGATCCAGGAGCCAGGTATAGTTCTGGTGTCCAGCACAGTGACTCCAAACTGTAGGAACAGCTAATGAATGTGTTGGGATGGTAAAACGATGTACAAGTTTACAACCTATTTTAGAGGACAAAATAAGATGTTTAATCACGATCTTCATAAGGAGCTCAGACTCTTCCCATGTACCATCCTGTATTAAAACTACACTGGAAGGCTCCTGTACATCTTGGTCCTAACATCAGGCACAAGAAAAGAGACAACAGTAGGTCACACAGAGACCACATCATATGGTCATTTCTAGCAATTTCTAGGAATTAAAGCTTTCCTCTTCAGCTTTGCCTTAAGGCAGAGTAGGAGCACTCAAATGGCAAGTTACAAGTGGGAGGCAATTCAGGCAGTTGCTGCTTTTCAGAAACAGACAAGGAAGATGCCTTAACACAACAGGATGGGAGAATTCCTCAGGCGCAATTCACTGGACACTGCCATCTTATTTTCATGCCTGCAATGATGATAAATTTATGCTCTCATCTCGCCAAGTGAGCATAAACTCAGGAAGAAAGGCTCACCTGACATTCTGGGATCAGAGTTTCCATTAGGGTGGCTGCACCACTAAGAGCTCTCTGCTTCACCTGAGCAAGCC
The DNA here is from genome assembly GCA_013398955.1 of Callaeas wilsoni. Lineage (NCBI taxonomy): Eukaryota > Metazoa > Chordata > Aves > Passeriformes > Callaeidae > Callaeas > Callaeas wilsoni. The sequence goes on from VWPU01005491.1 coordinate 390,751, forward strand.
ATCAATATTCACCTCACCCAGCAGGACCTCTCGGTCCCTCTCTCTCCAACTCCCTCCATTCTCAATGGGACAACTACCTTTGGTACCATGCTGATACCAAACTGTCTTGGGTATAATGCTGACAAGCCTTCTCTTCTCATCTTTTGCAATTTATAAATGAAGGAAGTAGCTATTGGCCTTTTTTTAAATTGTTAAGCACACTATCTAGGTCAATTGAGTTTCATCATAGAATCTAGGTCAAGATTTTCACATGCTGAGGGAATTCATATGTCTCTTTCCTGTCTTGTTTCTCTGGTCTCTAATAAGGGAGAAATTTATGCTTCAGTTTTAGGATACTTCCGTTGAATTGAACAGCAGCAAGGTACAAACGCCTTAAAAAAGCAGATTTTTGTGTGTTCACTGAACCACTTTTTTGATCAGATCCATAGGCTGAACTTCACTACCACTTTCTAAATAAGTAGAATTTAATAAGAGGGAGACCAAATTTTCTGCTGCTGTACATCAGCAAACACCAAGAAACTCAATGAAGATTCACACCCACTGTGAATCTGACTGCAAACACTGAATTTTCTACATGTACAACTCTGGAGGTTGCCTAAAGAATAAGATCCCCCTACATTCATACGCAAAACTTCTGTCGGTGTCAGTGGGAAGCCTGGGACAGTATAAATATTTTACCCACATGCTGGTATATCCTGTGTCTGTAGAAGAAAATGTTTGTTTAAATTAAAGTAAATGCATGTAGTGGGTCACATCCTCAACCCGACCACACTTCTCTGCCAGAACCATGTCACCTTCTGATGCTGAAAGACTGCACAAGGCTTTGGATGCACAGGAAGCTCAAAGATATTTTAAGTTTCATAGTATAAGAATCATTGCCGTGGAATACTAGGAAATATACAAGAAAGACAATAACTTAGACATTCCATAGCCTGCTTAACATGAAATAGAACCTCAGGACCATATAGTCACATTCCTATACTTCTCCAAAAAGGCTATTTTTAAGATGGGGGAAATTTAATACTCAATAAGTGTTTTCTATAAAAGAAGATGTAAATGTAGAGTAAATCTTATTGTTACAAAGTCACTTAGAAAATCTTCTGACTCTTCTGAAAAATGTGAAAAATCTACCTGTTCCTGTATTTTCTGCTATTTATTTCTGTTGAACTTTCTAATAACATATAGTGACAGCATCTTACCCCCTCTAATACTAAGGTCAGCTAAGTAAATTTGGGGGTTTTTTTAAGTACATTTTGTGATTTTTAGTGGGCAATTTCATTGAAAAAGTTTGTTTCATAAGCCACAATTTGTTTAAAAACACTTGGAAAAAAAAGTATTAGCCAAACTTCTCTGAAGTTCATTGTACCAAAAATCAGACCAGCTACTTCCCAAGATCTGTTTGAAATCTCCAGTGGACAAAATCTCCAGTGGACAAAATCTCTTTCCCTGAGTTGATTTCAATTATATAGTGGAATATATAATGTGAAATATATAGCGATACTTTGCTGCATCCCTGCTTCATCTGTGAGAAATGCAAGTACAAAAAAAGTAAAACAGTAGAACTGGACACAACATTGCTACAGCAGTGCTCCACCACACACAGAGGTAACGCAGCCTCTCAGTTCCCAGCCATATACCAGCATTCACATACTGTGTTTTATCTCTTGTAGACAAGCATCAACATAAGAATTCATGAACACTAAAAAAACAACTTCTTTTACAAACGTATTTCTTCTCAAGATAGACCACTCAACCTCTGCCTTTCTCCAAGAATGAAATATCTTTCTTAATGTATGACCTTAAATAGAGCTGAAATAAAATATTATGACCTATGTTTATAATTCATCATTCCCATCTTTTTTTTTTTTTTTGGTCATCCATAGTTCATTTTAACACCAAATTCATAGGGCTCCTTGCAAACCATTGATGAAACCATTAACATTTATTAATGTTAATGAACTTCCGTGGGAACTTCTCATGCACTGATGATTGCCCATTTCAAGCCATATCTAGTGTAGGTTGTCTATTTCTCATTTAGGCAATGCAAAATAGCACAATCCAGTCTGGAGAACCATACCAGTGAATTTATCCACCTTTCTGTGTATTACAACATCATTGATCCAAATTGCATAAGGAGTTCTGCTGAAGTCGGGGAGGAAACCCATTCTCTGGCAGCTTCTGCATTGCATCTTTGCAGCATAGCTTTTTTCCCACCAGATGTTGCTGCACTGTTTCAGGACGATCCAGAATTGATCCCACCATGGCCTAATTCTGAAATTACCCCAAGTAGAATAAAAGTCTAACTTCCAAGGTCCTGATGTAATTGCTGAATTATGGCTAAAACACCAAACTCCTCCTCTGCAGGTACAAATTACTGGCCTCAGAGTGCACTTCTAATTTAGAATCCATGAATTTCACACACATGGTTAAGAGCACTGAAACATGCTGGCCTCCCTCCACATCTTTAAAAATGGTTACTGAGTACCTGAACCTTATTTTGAGGTTTAAGGCATGAATGAAGGAAGAGAAATGTGGATAAAACTAGGTGAAGCATTAGTTTTGCAGTCAGAAATTAATTCTCTTTTTCAGTGTTCAGTGAGTCCTGACAGTACCCTGTGAGTACATACCTATTAAAGAGCAAAACATCCTTCAGAATGGAACAAATAGATCCATTAACAAGTCCTCATCACATCTGCCTTTGAGATCTGCTCAGGCTCTCTGAAAATTGCCTGTGTTCAGTGACCATCTCCTCATGCTTGGTCCTGAGAGTGGCCAGTAAGGAGGGAGGAGCCAGGAAGAGCCATTACTCCCAGTTTGTGGTTTTTTGGGTGGGTTTTTTTTTAACTCCCCGTTACAGTCACAGTTCCAGCAAACGGCAACTGCAGAGACAGAGCTTCTGCAGAGACACACAGGAGGGACAACACACCCCTGGAGATGTGCCTGGCACCAGCTAGGCAAGCCCGGCACATGCACCAGTTACAGGCAGCCCAGAAAGTCCCTGTGGCACGGTAGCACCATGGCAAAGTTTCCCTTGGCAGCACAGAGGGTGATGGCACAGAGCAGTAGGCTGCCAGGGCAGAAAGAAGGAGGTTTGGCTCCTTTTATTGCCAGACCCATGGGAATTGCCCTGGGCTCCTGCCTCCTTCCTCCCCCACCACCATCTTGGCAGCCCCCCCGTGCTGTCAGGCACAAGCAAACTTTCCATTAGTCACAGGAAAAGCATCCAGAAGTACTTGGTATGGATTTATTCAGTATAGCTTTAACCATATTTTGAAATGCGAGATCAATGGCACAGTATATATACCATTATTTTTTATACGGAACAAATTCATTTTCACACTTGGCATGCAATTAAAACACCAGAGTCATGAAGAAGCACAGTTTCTAAAGGCCAGCACATTTCATGCTGGGAGAGCACTGCACAGCTACCCCCTAATAAGATGCAGTATAGACCACAGCAAGGCATGTGATAGTTTGATTAAAGTGAACACCATGGCCCATAAACAAAATGCTTAAAACTGTAAATATTACCTAAGCTAAGAACATGGGGGAAAAAAAAAACATGCAGAAAACAGATCTGACAAGTCCTTGAACAATGTTTCAGCTTCTCATGGCTTGAAATAATTTTCTCATGTTAGGACTGTTATTTGCTCTGAAGTGATTCCTATGTGAGGGCAAATTCACTGTAACCTTTCCCACACGCCTGCTCTGCAGCATGTACGTGGCTTAAAGAGAAACTTCCATGCTCTGGAAAGCTCACCAGCACACGAGCATTAACTGCAAATTTCCTTCACCTTCTTCCTGCGTCTTTTCTTTTGTCTCCTCAGAGGTGCTAATTAACTTCACTAGTCATGTCCAAAAGCAAGCGGCCTTCTCTTGCAAGCCGATTTTCCCTCCACAGCTGAACTTTCACAGAGAACCACAGGAACGGGGGCTGCATTTCACCCGCAGGGATGCATTGACATAGTGAAACAGATTCTTGCTTCTCTGCTTTTATTCCACCGAGCTAGGCATGAGCCAGCTGCATCCTAAAAGTCGTACGGCTCTGGAAGCACAGGATTGAGCCAGGAAAATTGTTCCACGTGGCCACTGCCGTTCCTGACCAGCAGGTACCTCCATTGCTGTGCCTGGAGTACTGCAAAGCAAGTTCACATCTTTTATGCCTAACATGGCCTAAGCATAAGTAGAAGGGATTTCTCAAGATCCTGACCTACAAGGGGCACTGGAGCTGCCTGGTCTGTTGACCTGTTGGAGCCCATTCCCATGGAAGTGCTCAGCCCGTCCCCTGCATTGAGGTTCATGACGGATCAGTTGTGCCATATTCATTCACCCACCCTTATACAGTCTGGGACAACTTCCCACCACAGAGGTAGACAAAAGTTATATTACCCCACAAAGCTGTTTAATTTCACTTTTGCATAAAGTGTGCAAGGTTCTGTTCATCCTCACCCTAAGGACTCACACTTCAGGCTGAGACAATCTGACAGTGTGGTCTGGATGCTTCCAGGCTTATGGAAATCTTCTGATATAGCTTTCTACTCTTCTGAATTTATTCTCCCCAACATAATCAGATTTTTTCATCCTCGTCCTCATTCTCCCTCCCCCTGCACCTAAAGCGGCTCCTTCCCTCCGGCTTCCAAGAGCTCCCCTTTCCAAGCTATATTTTATCAGGGCAGTCTCAGTTTTGGCACGTTTTCTTTTGGGCTCAGCTGGCTGATGTCTTCCCATCCCATGCATTCCTCAGGTCAAAGGTATACCCCAAAATGTACTCACTCCCTCTAACCCATGGGAAGCAATGGAAATTGTCAGATTTGAGGACAGCAGCTGGATCAGTGAAGACAGCCAAGACTGTAGAGTCCACATGATTAATTTCAGGGAGGTACTTCTTGAAATCATGTTAGCTTAAAAAAAAAAAAAAAAAAAAAAAAAAAAAAAAGTAGGAGGGGAGTTCAAAATTTGGGCTGAGATTCATTGCAGTTGCTATTTTTATTGAGGTAGTTTGCCCATCCCTGGTGGATTTGTGTTATCACAATCATTTCTATGCTGGCAACAGCCTGCAATGTCAGAAGCACAGAAGTATGATTTCACTGCAGCACTAAGCCAGGGGAGAATCTGAATCATGAAGGAACAAGCTCTGATGGGAACACGAACAGCTTAAGAACCCACAAATACAGTTTTGGTGAACTAATTTATTTTTCCTGAAATGCTTATTCTCTCCACTTCCAGTCCACTTCTAGTATCATATCCCAAGGCTACCTCTTTTGTGCTTTAGTCTTGGAAGAGGGGGCTGAAGGTGAATTGCTCTAGGGACAACAAAACAGGTAGAAGAAAGGGATTAAATTTTACTCTCAGACTTCAGACAACTGCACAGTAATCTTTTCATTTTAATGAGTGAAATAATGTAATAAAATCCAGCCCTCTATATATCCAAGATTCCTGCTGCAGAATCTCACCTATGGTGAGGCCTTTTACCCCTGAGAAATAAATAGCAAACCTTCCATAAATTAATTTATGTTTAAGGAGCATGGATGAAAGCAGTAGAAGGCAGCAGAAAACTTATGGAAAATGTGTCTCCTGCAATCAGATTTCCTATAAGGAGGATCTCCTGAGGCAGCAGAAGCAAAATTGAAAGTCTTGGGTATTGCTGGAAATATGGATTTTATTTCAGCATTCAAGAAATTGGTTTTCACTAAAGGAAACATAACTCCTATGTAACCTGATGATGATGATGTATAAATTATCTGTGCCCCATAGACCATTTTAAAAACAAAACCTGACTTCTTTTGGTTGATTTCACTTTTTCTGGTGCTGCAAACACAAGTGTCAACTTACGTGAAGCGGAAAAGGTGTTTAGCGGTCAGGAAACATGTCCTTTTTAGTGCACAGGGAATGCAACTCTCAAACAGAAATAGCCCAACAAAAAGAAAGAAGAAACTTCATGATTTATTATTCTGATTTATAAGCATGACAACTTTTAGCTTTTGTAAAAAATATCACCATTACGTCTTTGCAGAAACCCATAAACACCAAAGAACAAAAAGCAAGGTTTTGCTATCTCACGTCAGCAAAGTAAATTAGAGTCAATTGAAATAAAAAGCCCCATACAGCCATTTTTGTTTCCAAAAATCTGCAGCTAGGTGCTGTGCTCACACTACATCTGAGTGACCTTCTTACCACGGCCAGCCTCAGCACAGCTGCTCTCGAAGTGACACCGTCATAAGCCGTGACACAAGCGATCAGGCCCTGCTGCTAGACCGCAGAAGAAGCTTTAACCTGTGGTGCTTAAAGCAGCAATGGCAGACGGCGGCTCATGGCAGCCACAGCACCGTTCTCACGACAGCGAGAGCTCTTGAGAACAAGCCCTTGCACCAGGGCCTTCCAAAGCAGAGCACGGCTTAACCTAAGCGGTAACAGGGATGCCTCTAAACTAATGCAAACCGCAAAATACCAGGAAGTCCTACAGTACAGCACCAAACAGCTCAAGGACTTCCACAGGCAGCTGCTAGGAATACTCAAAATGAAAAGCCATGAAAAGAGTCAGAGGGCTGAAGCAGGTGCATGCCCTCCTAGCTCTATTTTTCTACTGTTTTTCTTCAGTAGGATACAGGGAAATTCTTTACCACTGTTAAATGTATGCCACAGAGTCAATGTATGTACTGCAGAGTGGGGTTTTTTTTTTTGTGTTAACATCTTTAGAATTATGAAACAGTACTATAAAAGACAAATATATACTTTAAATGTTATATGTGCTGTCACTACCTTGGGGTAGTGAAGAAATTTATCTTGAAATAATGAAAAGGGAATATAAATGACAGCAAAAAATCCAGTTTTGATTTCTTGACAGTTGTCATTCACCATGTAAAGGTATGTAACACAATCATGAACAAAGCAGTAAAACAGATACCATGCACCACAGGTTTTCATTCACAATATTCACAGATCTCTTCTAAAATACCAGCAAATGCAACTTGACAGAGTTCCTATGTCTCCAATATTGAGCAAAAAGCAAAGCATTTTTGTAGATGAAATAGAAATAGAGTGGTCCTGCCAAAAATTTGGGATACCCAATGTAAAACTTCAGGCCCAGAACGGACATTCACTTCACTTCATTGAGATCTACTCCATTTCATGACTTAGTGTTAAATGCTATTAAAGTAGCTGCTGAGTACAAAAGTAAGCTGATGTACCAGACAAAGTTTAGTGTCCAAGAGAGATGGAAGAAACGTTTTTTTAATGTAGGTCACATTTGCATTACATCAACAGTAGTCACTCATCAAATCCCAGATAATATTATTTGGGAACATGTCAGAGCTACTATAATAATACAAACATTTAGGCCGCATTGGGAATACACCAAACACACAATAGACCATTCCAAGTACAAAAGCAATGTGGGCAGTTTTCTGGCTTTATCAGAACTAACATGAAAATATGGAATTCAACAACAACAAAAAAGCAGCAACAAGTCTGGTTTAACCACTGCACAGCAAATATGTTAATAATTTAAAATCACTGAGTACATTAACCCATCCACTCCTCTCTTAATGTTTCCTGTTACATAATAGTGAATTCTCACAAAACTACAAGAGTCATCCACAGAATATGGGTACAAAGCCATTCCCAATGAAGTGCACAAGCGCAGCCTGACTTGCAAACAGCAAGGCAAGCTAATAACAGGGTAATAGAGAAGGTGCAAAAAGTTCTCATCTCTTATGATCTGCTGTGTCTTTTTATTCAAATTATATTTCATACATATGTGGCAGGAAGAACGTAGGTGGCTTTGTTGACACTGGCTGATCTAAGGACCCAGGTGTTTCTGATAGCAGCAGAATCCTTTTGTCCTCATAACATTTCAGATCTCTTGCTTCAATATCTGGTTTCTCACTAAAAATTTCCCTTGCAATCTATCCCAAGGGTGCAGAGCAGTGGGATCCCTCACGACAGCAGCTCTAAACGTGCAGAGGGTTAGCTCTATTACCACTGCGTGCAACTTCCCCAAACTCTGCTGTCCTCCATCCTCTTAAAAAAACCCCAAAGACTAATGACTTCTTGAGAGCATCACCCTTTCTTGATACATTCAGCTAGGGGAGACAAAAACAAGTTTCTCAGTGCAATGACAACAGGAATCAGAACATTGGGGCTCTTTTTGAGGAGAGAGTTTGTTTTTAACACAAAATTAACTCAAGGATTTTAAAAAGGCTAAGAGAGAGAACAAATATTGAACTTCATTACTACACTGTTTCTCAAGATGAAGCTCCTAATAGTGGCACTATTAGAACAGAAAAAGGAGAAGAAAAAGGCTGGTTATATTTTTAAGAAAGGAAACATGATAAAAAGCACACTCACAAGAGGCAGAAAAACAAAAAGCCTGCAAATCCTTGTTCCTTTCAGTGAACATATAGTCAAAGATAATCATGGTTCTTTGACTGACTCTTCATTGCACATTGCCTTTGTTATCTCCTCCCGCTCTTGCAGAGGTTTTTCTCCTCCCTTTCTCAGCACCTGTTGCCACAGGCAAAATCAGCATCTTCTTCACCATTTGCAGGAAATCACAGTGCTAGACATCACTCCATTCACAAATTGTGGCTCCACAATGACTACAACGATGTGAAGCCTGAGCTGCCCAACAGGTTTTAATTTACATCAGGTAACTGGATTTGCACTTGTGCCAATGGGAACAGTACCTGGCCCAGAGAGCCAAGCCATAAACAGGTGGGAAGGAGTTTGGAGAGAGTTCATCACCAGGGATAGGAGAAAAGTGCGCGTGAAAAGAGTTTAGTCAGCAGTCAGCTCTAATTTTTGTTTTAATTTTTTTTTTACCACAATGGGTTTATCCAAGAGCCCTGTAGACTTTAATCTGGGTACATTACGCAACCCTGTCTACTACAGCACTAAAAGGCAGGTGTATTCAGAGGCGCACACACAGAGATCATTCGCAATCTGAATCACAAAGATAGTTCTGCTGGCTCTTCGCTCTGCCACCTGTACACTCATCGTTAAGTCAGAGACCAGACCCGCCAGTCGATTGTACAAGTTCAGAAAATCAAAGCCAGGCAGACGATGGCGTGGGAGGCTGAGCATGAATTGTTGCAGGGCTCTGACTAACGCTTCAGCAGGGAAGCGCGCAGGAAGCTGTGCAGAGCCAGGAAGGACACTGCCCCGGTGCTTCCTTTCTGCCACTTCAAAAATATCGACTAACAGACCTCTTCTAAAAAAAAAAGTGCTTTGGACACAACCTGACGTTAGCTCTTGGCCTTTGCCTCATATTATCTTACTGAAAAATAGAAGGAAAGTACTGCAAATAGTTAATAGCTTCTCTTAAACAGGATGCTGAGGATAATGATTACAAGGCACTCTGTGGAAAAGACTTTGAAACATTCAAGCTCTGGACATGAATATAGTTTGTACAGGACCTTGTTACTTCTTTGTGAACACAGAACACAGTGTTTTCTTTCACTTACTCCCGTCCTGGGCACTCTTCATGTACTCTCTCTCCACAGAGTGTTTTAAAAGAGAATGTCAAACAACAATGACAACAACAACAAAGTCTTACTGTTTACACCATATACAGTTATTTACATTGCCTTTAGTTTTGGAGTTCACAGGGGTTGCATTATCGCAAAGTCAGAGTCATGATGAAATCTAGGCTTGAGACAGAGCTACCAAAATGATCTGTGACCCTGAGTGAGGCACTCGATCTCCCAGTGCTTTGATTAGTTGTGTCATAAAACTGGGTAGAAAACAGCACCCCAATGAAACACAGATGGTTCCTCAGAGATGAAGCTATCTTCCATAAATTACAAATGTAAGGGCATACACACAAAAGGATCTCAGATTTTCTTGCCTCATTTTGGTAGGTGCTTTGCTAAAATCCTGCACAGCTTCACATCTATCCTAGTAGTATCAGAATACTGAGCTTACACACAGAGATGTATCTGATTCACAGCAGAAAAGTCACGCTGATAAAATTCAGCCTTATGCAAAGTGCCTTCATAAGCCTTACTGACCACTCAGCATAAGCCCCTGCAAGCAGGACTTACAGCAGCAGGAAGCTTGAACTTAAGAAATGGCAGCTCTGTAATTGCTCTGTGTTTTAAAATTGATAGCTTTGACCTTCTACATTTATCTTCTGTGGTCATTAATCAGTTCCGAGGTGAAAGCCAAAGTTGCAACATTATGTCCTTCCACTATTCATTTTTAGCTAAAATTCTAATCTTGTATGTTGTTTAATATTCCACACTGAGAGTGGGGCGAAATGGTCCCCAGGAGCTCAATAATCCATGCATAGCAAAGCAAGTTCCAGGCATTCATTGTTAAATTAACAAAAGTGCACACCAAATTATATTGTCTTCTAAGGCTGTAAAGAGATTTCTCTCCTACCTACCAACTAACTCCAGTAAAAGCCTTAGGATTTTTAAACACTATTCCAGCCACTGTATTCCCTGCAAAATTTCAGACTGAAAACCTCAAAATCCTTCTTCATAAATTCTTGAATCACGGACTCTTTGATCAACATCAACTATACCATTCAAGGATTTCTGTAAATCCTGAGTGCCTTGGGAAATGCAATATACATGTAGCAAAAGGGTTACCTAATGGCCATATGGAATGCAGTTTATTCTTGCCCACTTGCAAGTAACGTAGAAATGCCTGTATGAAATGTCTCTGGGGGCCTTGGCGCAAGACAGATGAAAATTCAGGGAATGGGTAGAGCAGAGAACAGAGGAGCAGCTTTGAATGTTGAACTGCCATTCACATCAGTGAGCGTTTGATTCAAAAATGAGGACAGAAATGGATTATCACTTTTTATAAAGAGCAAAGCCTCTGACGTGATTTAAAGGTTGCATCATAGGTACAACCAGACCTCAGTTGATCCACATTGCACTATCCGCAGGGCTGCACACAGGAAAAATCTAAGCAGAGGTTTTGAACCTAAACAATATACAAAGTCTCAGTGCATGACCTTCATATGTATTTTTCAATCAAAAGCTTTCTAAAAGAATGAGCATTTTAAAAGTTTGATGTTGATTAACCAGGTCTGATTGTAATTAAGTATATGAATAGAGAGAAAAATGCAAAATTTTATTAACTGTGGAAGGAATGCTAGATCCTTAACTGCCCAGCAAGTTCATGAAGACAAAGGAGATCAGTTTACAAGGGTTAAGTAAACATAATATTTTATATTACAGTTCAAATGAATCCAATTTCAACAAGACTGTGTAAGGGTCTAAAAATTGGTTTACCAGATTGAACATTTTTATGAACATTAAAACCCATTACATTGCTCTGAAGTACAGCTACCGAACAGCCAGCACCACATAAAGAAGCCATTTGTTTCTTAGCCCTATGGCTGAATTGCTTCTAGCCTCCTTGCTATTCATGTCTAGTGGGTTCTCTGTATTTACTTTTACATGCCTACATGTTGTGCATTTTGTACTCCTTTAAGTTTCCAAGGCCATGTCAAAACAAAATGCATTCCTGAGTGGGTCAGCATAGGAATAGCCACACCAGACATTAACGTAATAACTCGATGCTTACTGCAAATCTGAGAAAAGTAACCAGTGGTTGTGAAACACGAATTTCTGGTAAGGGAAGGAGGCAGTACATGAACACAGTGCTCTGAAAAGTGCTGCTTTAGCAGGAACTGACCTTGAGGTCTTTTATTTATCTATAGTATAGACATGCACTTACAACCTCCTCATTCTGTTTAGCTAATCACTGACTCTGATGAGGCTGCAAACAAAGCTGCCAATTAGCACTAATTATGATAGCAACATTTCATTCAGAAAAATGAGTCTGAACCACTGAGCTCCCTTGGAGAGAAAAGTCCTTTTAAGCACTTTTCAAAAGACTTCCAGCACCCATAGAATTATACTACAGATACTATGTATGTACTGAAATGTGACAGCTTGCCGTTTGAGGGAAAATCAGCGTTAGATAATGGAGAAACTGTTATACAGCATGACACAAGCAGAGTGGACCCTTTGTGCTTCCTGTAGCATTCAGAACAGTTCCCCGATCAAACCTCAACTACCACTGCGTAACATACCACTCCTGAGGAGCTGTGAAACCCAAACAGCCCTCACCTTGCAGCTGATCACTTCTGTCCTGCTGGTATTAAAGCATTAAAGCATCATCAGTTGTCTTGGTCTTACTTGGGCCATGCCTGTATTGTGGCCAGTACAAAATAGCTGAGGCAAGCCACTGGCTCTGGGGAGACCGATGGGCCAAAGGCTGCCCTGAGGGGATGCACCAGAGGCAAGTCCATTGAAGGCTGCATCACAGAAAAAATTATCCCGGGCATTTTGAGCTGTAGTTTTTTTATGGCCGAATTGCAGGGCAGATAAATCTTTAATGCACCTCATAAGCCAGGCAGAACAAGGCTGGTGCCTGAAGAAAATCAAGGAAATGGAAAGATGTGGGTTATACTGCATGCTCAGCCACACTGGCTCAGGTCCTGCTGACCCAGCAGCAGCTCTGGCCATGGCTGCCAGAGCCACACCCGGTCCAGTCCATGGATCTGTTGGGATGCACTCAGAGAAAATCAATGTCACCACGAGCAGTTCCTCACACCAGGAAGGAGCCATGTTTTATTGCACCTGAAACACAGTGCTTGACTTCTTGGGATGTGGAAGTAGCAGATGTGTCAGGTGAGCCAAAAGAGATCCTCCCTTAGGCAGGCCGTCAGGAATGAATGTCAGGTTTGTCTCGACCAGGCAGGACTCACTCTTGCAGCTGTTGCACTGAAAGGACACATTATGAAAAGTGAATTAACACACTGGCATCTGTATTAGCGACATTAAAACCACCGAGAGCATGGACAGGATTGCCCACACCACGTGTGCAGAAAGTGAAATGCACAGGGTTTTTTTGTGGCTCTTTCTTGATCTCCTCAAGACTCCACTGCAACAGGTTGCAGATGAGCAGGCTGTGTACCTGCATGGCAGCAGCAGGGCTGGGAAAGGGTCCAAATCCAAAACGGAGCTAGGGAGTAACCCAGTGACTGAAGGTCTGGTTTGACCAGGAAAAGCACAGCCTTCCCAGTAAAGACAATGATGAGTTGCAATAGGAGTGGGTGGGTAGGGTGGGGCGAGGGAAGGCTTGAGAGAATTGAGCCCAAATGACTCTCACACTCCAGAGAGCTGGAGACTGGCAACCATCCTTTCTGGAGAGAGGCGTGCTGGGGTGTGTGAGTAGCAGAGAAAGACATTACTGCTAATAAAGATGGATAGGAGCTGCAATATTTGGACTCCAGTTTTCAATACCACCAAGTACAGAATGTGTATGGGTCTGAGCATGTGGACCTAACAGACCCATCTCAATTTCCTAAGAGTTGTAAAGGCAAACTTTTAGCAGTGTAAAACATGCAGTATAATTTGGAAAACCTGTGCTGCTGGGGGAGGTAAAGAGGCATGCCTTAGCCTTCATGGAAAAAAAGCTGTTTTGGCAAGGGCAATAATTAATGAGCTAGCGGTCATTTAAGGTGGGCATAAATATTTGCATCTCAGAACCATTTGCCACCTTCTCCATGCTCCCCTTCACTCTGTCTGTTTTTCCCCTTCTCTGCAGCCTCCTCTCTCACGCGCTCTTTCCCTCCCCTTCTCTCCCTGCCTGCCTGCCTATCATCTTGCTCTAATTGTTTCCAGATTTGTGTGGGAGGTCAGGGCCCGGGAGTGCTGCTTCATGCCAAGTTTATAAACAGAGCAGTGTTTCCAGATGGCCACTGGCTCCAGCCTGGCTAGCAGGTTGATTGGGACCAGAATAACAACAGGTGGAGAACAGACAATGAATTCCTTGACACTTATTTTACTCCCTCTGCTTTTTCCCCCCTTCCCTCCTCCCTGCAGCCACCACGGCTACCACCAGCAGACCTTCAAGCTCTTGAATCCGGGCAGGGAGTCAGGACACGGGGGAGGGAGAGAGGAGGAGGAGGAGGAGGAATGATGAAAGAAAGTGCAAGTGACTTCCTTGACCAAATAAAAGGCAGGGCAGGAAAGGGGACACATGCTGCTACTTCCCTGCCAGCCATTACTGCTGCTGCTAATTAAGGTGTCCTTCAAGCCCTTATGGAAAAGACCCTCTGAGGTGAAATAACAGAGAATAAACAAGATAGCTCATACAAATAGGGAAAATTATAAGATTGATTTAACATTATTCCTTAGGCAACTGCATGCATTCTGCTTTTGTCAAGACAGCCTGGGCCACAAAGGCCCTCAGCAGTGACTGACACATCTGCAGTCACTGTCAGCTCTGTACTCTGTTTTTCCAGACAGAGATGGTTTCCTCAAGGCTCTGGTTTGCTAACCCCACTCCCAAGCTCCCACCCTTCCCAGTTTCCCTCACCTCTCCAAACTGATGTCTTCTTCCCACTCTCCACACCAAATTCCCACTTCCCTCATCAGAAGTTGTTTATAGAAATGATTGGGGCAGGGAAAAGAAGTTCTGCAAGGCAATTGCAGAGGTGCTTTTCCTTCTATTACCTTGCTTTTCCCAGCACATTTGGGAGAGTTACTTAGCACAAATGCATTGCTCCAATGATTTGGGCTTAGAGGAGATCAAAATGAGGCCACTGATGACACAAAACTGCAGCAGGTTCAGCTTCAGAAGAGGCATAAATTAAAACAGACAATCTTGATTTTGAGCCTGAGGTAACGTGCATACACAGGATACAGACAACCCTACCACCATATTCCTCCTGGAAATTCCCAAAACAAAGGCAGAACAAATGGGCCAGGGTCACAGGAGTAATGCTTAAGTTTAAATGCCCAGACTGCTTCAAGCTGTGGTAAAACTTTTTGGAAGTTGTGAGCAAAAAAAACATCAGGAGGAATTTGCAACAGCACATTCTGGTTCCGATGCCTGTGATTGCCACCTCCTCTGTCCCCAAAGAGACCAGCAGGATGCAAGAGCTTGGTGCAGATTCAGCTGCACACTGGGCTGCTCATCCTCCTCCCCAAAATCCAGAAAACTGGGAGCTCAGCTACAGAAGGGGCAGATGAGGAAAAGGAAGTGAAAGGGATACTAATGAGGGGACATAAGGAGTAACAGTCAGTCTTCCAGAGTAATTCATTTTATATTACTGAACTGCAAATGTTCTTATTTCCCTGTCTGGCCCAGTTCTGCACTCCTTAGGGTAAGACAACAGAACCATTAAGAAGCAAAACTGTAAATGATAAAAAAATACTATCATCTCCAGTGAATTAATGAATAATTAGACTAAATTATTAAAATTGCTGTACATCACCCACTGATAGGCTCAATAAATTTGGTATACACAAGAGAAAGCAAGAAAAGGTAAAATTTTCTCTCCATTTCCCACTTGTGCTTACACTCCAGATGGTTAAATTTAAACTAGGATGAATATGACAGAAATAAACCGATAGAGAAGCATTAGGATTATAAAATTAAAAGCTGCTGTCTTTAAAAAAATTAAATGGCTGCCTTAAACAGAATGTTATCCAAAGCTGATAATTAACCCAAGACTCTAAAGCGCTCTTTTTTTATTTTCTGTTTGCTGCACTCCTCACACATAATTAGAGAAATTCAAAAAGCAGTGAAAAGGCATACACAATCTCCTCTGTTCAAATACAGTGTTTAGTAAACTGACTGAACTGCTCACATGTGTAAAACAGACAGAACTTTCCCCATTCATTATTAATAGCATATTTTCTTATTTGTAACCTTATATTCAGATCCTTAATGGTTGACATGTACTCTTGGATTTTCTATAAAATATCCAAAAAAACATTTTTTACTCAAGTACCAGCATGAAGGTGAACTGAAATTTAATAGGACTACAATTTGCTGCTACTCAGAAAGCCCTTATATAAACGGTGTGTGAAAAGCAAGCATGATTTTAAAAGCATTTGCTAATATTTGCAATGCAAAAGATCTAAGATCCTTGCATATGAATACCTGGAAGCAGATTTGGAAGCATTTAGGGGTTTTCATGAATGTCAGCAAATTGTTAACAGGTTTTTATTTTCCTGGAGATATTTCATTACTAGTCTTAGCTGTCAAATTTTGTACTGCATAAGTTCTACATCCACAAATAAACACAAAAACATATTAAGCCAGTTAAAAAATCTTTGCACTTCCAAAGCTTCTTATATCTCGAGATCTCAAAAAAGTTTAAACAAACAGTGTGCCTAATCCTAAGGTTTGGTTTAAATGAGGTCGCTCAGCACCTTTTAAGTAGATGCTTAGGATATTTTGCCAGAGTGAAAGATAGATCATTTTATGTCAATAGGGTAAGCTCCAACCATTTGGAGGTTCTCCCCATTTCAGATTGTAAGTTCTTTGGGGCAGAGAATGATTTTGACCATATGCTTAGGTAGTAGTATCTCGATTTTACTGGCAATTTTGGGCATAACTGAGATGCAGGTAGGCTGAAAAAGAAAGAGAATAGGAAGTGCCAAAGACACGATGTTCACCAAGGCAGGATTTGGTGTGATAAAAAATGGTAATTCTTATGTTCATATGACTTCCAAAATTCTACTGATGCACAAACTTTCCCTTTATTTGTAGAGCTTATTGGGACTGCAGATCCAATCCATTTTCATGTACCATTAACACTACTCCTTTTGGCACAGGACTGTGTTTTGTACAACTCAGAAACACTCGGCTATGCCTTTCCCATCGCTGCTCCTGTGTTCTACAGAAATCCGTGTACCATGTTTTTCACAAAGGAATACAGTTCATTCCTTGGTTCATAGATGTTTTGCAATATCTGTGTTTCTGCTGAACAGAATTTTTCAACTCTGAAATATCAAATCCAGGATAAGTAAACCTGAGAGTTGATTCTGTACCAAATTCTAAGTTTCTGTAGTGAAGGTATTGATCTGATGTGGAACTGTGAATCCTGATTCCCCTTTCAGCAGCTTAGCGTTGACTGTGATGACTACAGTCACCTGTGGACCTCTCACTGGAGAGAAGGTAAAACGGCATTTGTATTTTAAACCAACAAAGAACAGCTTTCAATAGGCAGAAAGTCAAAGGCCTAAGAATTACTAGCCTACGCGATTCTTTTGAGTTTGTTTGCATAATGCTGATTTGCAGCGCTGATGTCCACATGAACACAGCATGGTAAGTAGATGTTCTTGTTTTGGATATGACTCCTTAAGCCTTTTCACACCCAGGCAGCACAGTGGGAAATGCCAGGGAGTCTGGCTTCAGCCACTGGCTCAGATATCAGGTTAAGCTTGAAAGGTCAAGTTCTGGAAATCCACATTGCAGAAGCTCCATATGTAAATGTAAGCAAAAGGATTCATCTCACCTAACTTCCTAAGTCTTAAAGTTAAACATCCACTGGAAGATGCTTAGATTAAAGGTGCTTCTTCTATAATCATCAGAGACAGACATCTCGCCAGGCATTTTCACTGGAAGGATTTCTCACTTGAACATGTTCACTGTAGAAGAACTTTGGAAAACTAAGATAGCAAGACATACCTTTTTTCAGATGCTAAAACAGGTTCTGCTCCAAGCATGGCAACAGCTTTCTGGACCTTGCCAAAGATTAAGCTCTTCAAACAGACATAGCTATTGAGATGTACTGGTGCAACAGCATTTGCAAATGTGATTATTTCTGAACATTCCTGCTGTGGAGAGATTACGTAAATGCTTCCTGAATTGTAGCTTATTTAGAGGTGAAGTGCATACCTTAGCTCATATTCCTGAGGAAAAAAAAGAAACAGCAACATTTCTCCTCACATAACTTTTGAAACACCTCAAACCAATATGAAGTTATTTTTCTCTTCATGAAGTTGGCAGGGTAGTGAAAAAACTTGTGTGGGATAGGTGACAAGTACCATTTCTAAATTCTGAGAAAACCAAGTAAACTATCCACAGTGACAGCCCTGTTCACTGACTCTGAAAATTTGTTATGCCAGTCTGAAGTGCTATTCTGAACTCATGATACAGGCAGAGCTGTGACTGAAGATGGGACAACATGCAAATATTTCTCATACAAGCTCCACTAAATTCTTAATTAAACTGCAGCTCATATTTGTGCAGTTAGAGTCCACTCACAAATATTCAAACGGCTGGGTGTACTCTCCTGAGAGACAAAAAGTATGACTTTTCCAAAGGACCTCTGCAAAGACTCTGAACATATACAGACCCCTCAAAAAAGCTTTTTTTTTTCCAGGAAACACCTTACAAATTCAAATAAACACACAAAGAATGAGGTAACCGGTCTGAGTGAGCTTCACTCAATAGTGCCCAGTGGCTGCTACTCTGAAGAGCAGACCACAGTTTTGGACATTAAACTATCAGATTTCTGGTCTTCTGCTAGCCAAAGTCCAAATTCTCTGGGCAAGGAGGTACAACACTACCTCGGTGGGCCACCACAGTCCATCGCAGGTGGTCTGAGAACTACTCAGTCATGCAGCAGGTCCAAGAGGTAAGTCAGTCACCTACCCTAATTCACATGTTTTGAAAAGTGGAGAAATGCTGTAAGCAATTTCATTGAGAGTAGCAAATACAGGAGTAATTAATAACATTCTTCTGCTGTGTTTCCTATGTAGAAGCTCAAACGAGTCACCTCAGGCTGCTTTTCTCTTTCTGTTCTTTGCCACCCTAAAGACTGGAGAGAAAACACAGCAAGTACACTTGACTGAAACATGGAACATCTTAAATGAAACACATGTAATGTCAAGAGCTGCTCCATCACAGGAAAAGGCAAATTAAAGAGACACGGGGAGAGAGATTACAGTTATGACCACTGAACATCAGATGTAGCAAGTACACTAAGTAGAAAAGATGATAAAGAACTGTGGATTTCAGGCAGCCTAAATGATGAAATTTATATAAAGCATTTGCTCCACAGGAATTTATTGATTATGAGGTCAGAGCAAAAGAAATTCCCTGGGAGATTTTCCCTTCATGTTTAATGAGATATTAACTGCAAGCCTTTTTTTAAAAATACATGAAGAGAAAAAAAAGAAGCGGTGCTTTTTTCACAGAATACCTATATAAATATTAAGACGATAGAATAATCTGCTTCAACGTTTCCATCTGTATTAGCCTAGTTTTTGCACTGGACTGCTTTTTTTCTGAAGAATGCTGTAGCATGTCTAGAACTACTTACATATCTCCTACTGCCAGAGCCTGGAATGATACAAGTCTCAGTTCAAGGGGTAAGTTTGTGGCAACAGTCTGCAGTATATAGTGTCATAAAGTCATATATGGTATGAATGCAATGTTTTTAAAAAATTAACCTCAGTTGTTACTTGTAATCCCCTACTGATTTTCTGACTTAACTGCAAGTATAGTGGTCTGGATATAGTGGTATTATACTGACTGTACCATAATTAGCATTATGCTGTTCTTGTCATTTTTGTACAGAACAAATTGCAGCAATGGAGTTCTGCCCCAGAGCTGCTGCGATATCATGGACTGCACAGTGAAGCCCTAAGATGAGGCACTAAAGTCTGTAAACCATTATAATAGTACTACTTTGTCTAAATCACAGAGCCTAGAAGATCTAATAGATCAACACGTTCATCTGTCTGCCAGAGGACTGCCCATGTTCTGAAACTTCACGACAATTCAAAGAAGAGCAAATAATAGAGATTAGTGAGCAAAGAACAATGTAGTTATTGCAGTGGAGTTGATTTCTGAAACAAAACAGAATTTAGCAGCTAAATAAAGTGGAAGCTATTAACTGCATCTTTATTACTATGCAAAGGCAAGTAGCAACTGTGTAATTTAACTACGTCCATTATGCAATCTTTTTTCTAATTCATTCCTGATCTGCTAAACTAATCTCTGTTTTTTAGGGGGTTTGAAAATGAATTAAATGGATTAAAAATGCAGCTGAAAGCCAGGATTATTTAAGGAATGGAGAACAATAGGAAAACATGACAAGGAAAGATCAGCCATTTGACAATGAAGCAACATCCTGAGCCTGAAGCACAATACTATTGAGTAAGCATCTGAGAAAATATTTCATTTCTTCACCCAGGATGCATTCTCTTTCCTCTTTCTCCTCCACTCCTAGCAGTAGACTTTGGCTTGATGTTACCTTAGAGAAGTGTAACTTGGTTTTTCCTAGATGGGACCAAGAACTCCACTTGTTATGTAGCTCTGTAATATGTCCTACATTTATGGTGTATACCGGATGTCCCAGTTTCATCCCACTTAAATATAGGCAGCTAGCCATGGGTTGTAGGACCCCTAAATGCCCTTTACAGTTGATGGAGAGAGAACTCCAGCAGCTGAAAATTCCAAGAGCCAAATATAGCTCACCTTCTGGAGATCTCTCATCCTCCCTGGATTCTCATGGAAACCTAAAATGGGTATAGTTAACACAGGCAGCTAAGTTAGGTGGGAAGATTCTCATCCAGTGTAGCTTGTGGTCCTGCATTTACAGTTCCTCCTCCCAACAAGAAGTGAAGGTTAAAAAGGTTTTTCGCTCTACAATGTTTGTTATATGCATTTCAGAAAGTGTTCCTACCACAGTTTTCCAGGACGGATGAGCAAGGCTGTTTATCTGGCTACAATGCTAGCTTCCTCCAAATAATGTCTTGTTATGTAATTATCAGAAAAGAAATCTTTGTCTATCCAATAATCATGCTGCAATCATGCAAGCCCTAGGATTTTTAATTTCCAAAGAGATCATGGTGCCTATCAGGATGTAAGGAATTTTCACCTTTTTTTTTGGTCACATGCACTAAATCATCGCAAGTCATAGGAGCAGTACTGCACTATCGGCTAATTTAGTGCAGCATTTTAATAACCAAAGTCAGGCACTTTTGAAGATTTGGAAAATATATTGAAAGGCTGTACATTTGAAACTAACACCTTTTCATTTAGGCATGTAAAACCAGTGTTACCCTTTTATCTAATTTCCTGCTCCTTTTACTAGTGATTCAGTTACAGCTCCTTTCTGTTAGGAACTGGCAGTTCAGTAGTTCAGTGGACCAAAAAGTAATGAAATATTTTGCAAGTTTTGTTGGAAAACCAATATAGTAGTGCTATTACTAATGAGGAACATACTCATACTACAACTGGACTTTAAGAAATTAATGAAAAATAACAGGTCCTGCTCTGCCCATTGTTGCACTTGTATGATCCTTACTGATTAACTAGAGCTGCATATGCTCACCTAAAGATAGAACTGAGGCCTGTGGTGGGGCTGAATCTACTAAAAAGCACCAAATTTGTTCAAATTCACTTACAGGAATAATTTAGACTCACAGATTTCAGTCATGCTCTGCATAAAAGGTAGATTATACTTTCTCAATTGGTGGACAAACAGAATTAGAGATGGGTCTGGCTTAGAGTCCCAGCCAAAATGTATCTTCATTTTAGAGAGGTTCAAAACACAAACATGATCCCAAATGAACTAGTTTCTCCCTCACAAAATCAGAGCTTCCAAGTCTTATTTCTTCCCTCAGAAAAATCTGAGAAGGGGATAATTCTTTAGAACATAGCAATTCTTATTTGTATAACTCAATTTAAACCTGATAGTGAAAAAGGTCTGGCCTGACACAGTTATTAAATCATCATTTGATGATCACTGAAATTCTTTGGAATCTTTCTTTAATCTTGGGTATTTAAAAGACCTTGGGTTTTATTTGTTGTGTTTCAGGACACCTGACTTGACTGTAATGACTGTGATGACAATTTCACCCACCAGGTAATAATAAATAGTGCTTTTGCAACAATTTTGTGGATTGTTTTCTTTGTCTGTCTCTTAACTGCATCTTTAAGCTTTTTTTCCATAGCCACTATATTACTTAATGCCTGCAATTTTTATTGTTGTAGTTTTCTTTCTTCTTTTTTTTCCCCTTTTTTCCTCTACTTCATTCTTTCACTGTTCTTCATTTTTGCTTAGTGTAACATTTATGGTGGTTTATTTTTAGGATACATATGTATTTGGGGTGTAATTATAATCTGAACATTTATATACTGAGTTTATGTTTTTGTTGGAAAAATATATAATTGACAACTGTTCTTACTCTTCTGAGAAATGCCAATAACAAATGGCAGGCTCCAGTTCAATGAATCCTCTACTGCTTTAACAAAGCAAAACACTAAAAGCAGGCAAAGAAAGTAGGATAATATTTTACAGTTTATACTGGGGTCAAAAATATTGCAAATATTGGTGTTTGACTTTCACATCTGTCATAATATGCTGAAATACCATTCAGATGTCAATAACATTTTGCAAAAAACATGGAAGAGATATACTGTAAATAATCACATTGAAAGGAAAAAAGACACTTGAAACTGAAAATTCCTTTTTTTACTTCTAGGCAGATTTCTCAGTTTATTTAGATGTTAAAGAGATCTATTGCCTTTTAAAGTACAGTACCAATAGCTGGGTTAGTTTAACTGCCCTTTTCCCACACACATATGTTTTTGCAGACTAACACCTACTGATACACTTTTCAAACTCGTAAATCCCCTCCGATTCTCAGAGTACTCTTCTGCCTTCATTTCTGAATGATGGTCACAAAGCATGAAGCCTACTGGAATTAATATACTTTCTGAATGCTAGTCCACAGGTTTCACTGCTGTTTGAGCATGTGTATAGATCCAAAAGTCTTGCTTACCTAAAAAAATACCACAGAGTTAAGATTTGTCTAAAAATGGATTATTATTTGCCAAGACCAATTGTCTTTTAAACCTAATGTGTCTGGGTAGGATTTGTAGGTGTTACGGAGTGAACGACTGAGTCAGGACAGGCATGGGCACATATTTAAAGTGAGGTACCATGTGAGCCAAAAGGCTGTACCAATACACAGGCACACTGAGGTGACATTATTGGCACCACTAGGAAAGTTTTTACTTTTGCCTTTGCTACATTAATCCACATTGTTTATTTTTTCACAACTGGTAATTTTTGCTAGATGCAGAATATCTATCATGAATTAGTAGTTTCAACAAGAGATGACTGGGGAAGGGAGAGTTTGTTGCGTTTTGGAAAGGGGTTGTTTGTGTATTTGTTTTCTGAAAACTGGCAAAACTCCAACAGCTATTCTCCAGAAATTTCACAAGAAACATTCATATGGGCAGGAAATCTACTGGCAAGAAACGGCAGATGAAAGAGTTATGTACTGCTGAATGAGAGTTTTGCACCTGCACATTGCTTAAGTTGGAGAACATGCTATTAATATAATAACAATAGCATAATCAGTAGGATGCGTAGTCATCTACCAAGATTATTTCATTTCGAGACTTCATGGACACTTTTGGCATTAGTGCAAAACAAGGAGTTGAATCAACTTCAAATGTGCACTAAATGGAAAGGAAAAAAAAAACCACACTTAAGCAATTCCTACCAGGATATCGTGTTTAAAATTAAGACTAGAACTGTGTAACTGAGCCCAAACCAATCTACTGGATGTCCAAGGACACCAATGGGATTACAAGCAGGGTTGCCCAGTTAGTAAGGGTCAGAGAAGTACTGCTTCAGACTAATTCACTGGATTCTGTTTTATTTCTCCTTTATGGACAAACTTTTTTTTCCCCCTCAGGGTCATTAAACTTAGACTAGAATAGAGCTGTTCAAAAATCTCCTATGGAACACTTTTTGGGGTCAGGATTTGGTAATTCATAAAAATATTTACAATGAATACCAAAACACATCAAAAAAGTTTCAAAACAAGTGTTGTCCCAGTTTTGAAACCTGGAAGGCCTGAGGTCTTTAGTTCAAAGGTAGACTACTTGGTGGGCCATCCTGCAATGATAGGCCATCAATCCTCTACCCTGGCAGTCAAAAGGTTGAGCAATGGTCTGCCAGCCAGAGCCCTGCAGGCTTCCAGAAGAACTCAGCTAAAATGCAACTGTCCCTGAAAAACTTTAGATTTCAGTCAACTGCCAAGATCCCTCTGAAGTTTGCCAAGCAGCTTTGCTTTTGAGACTGGTTCCATCAGCCTTTCTGTGTAGACATGTGGAGTTTTTTCCAAATAAATCATTTCACTGCAAAGAAACCATTTTATCCATCTCAGTAATCACCTAGATTATGCAAAATGGTGTGCCATCCCTGCATTCCTCCCTGGACCCATGATGATGCTTCTGACTTCAGGCACAGAAAGGTCATTACGGACCTTGGAGATGTGCAATTCAGTCTTTCCATGCTGACCGACACCTCTCCCACGCAGAGTCCTCTCCTTACAGAGTTTCACCTCGAGCAGTTTCTAAGCAGCCATAAGGAGGTAATGCTCACTGCTTCCCCTGGTGAGAAGGCTGAGACCTGAGCAAGATGAGGAATTTCATGAGGAATTTCATGAGGAATTTTGGTCCTTTCCTACTGGGATCTGAAACACCATGAAAGTGAGAGAAAACACAATTGTGACAGAATTACTAAAATCAATTAAAACAGTAATAAAGAAATATGAAACCTGTATTGCTCTTTTTTGTGTAAGTATTATGGTATATACACCAGAACATACAACAGCATTTGGAAGAGCCCTGTGGAGGAGTGGGGAATGCGCTGCTGAAACTTTGCACTATCATGGTACAAAAACTGTTGTCCAGCCACACTCGCTGCCCAGTCCAAGTTTTCCTACATGATAGATAGGTTCACCTTCACTGACAGTCAAGGAAGCAACCTACTTACCTGGAATTTTATCCACCAGAAGGCAAAAACACCGAGCATGGCCTGTGAACTGAGAAGCGACAATGAACCAACATCCCTGGAAAACCATGTGGTGGTCAAATATTTTCTCCTCCTCTCTTATAGACAAAAACGGTTTAGGATCTGGCCCTCAGTGGTTTATTCATACATTTACTGAGCGAAATTTTTCACTAGTCTCCATACCAGATAAACCACTGCTGTCATCTGAATCAGCCTTTTACTATAAAGCTAAATCAACAACAGCATCAGTATGTTATCAGCAATGTTTTCTGAGGTTTGTTTTCTCTTCTTTATTCACTGCAAAATCCATTGAGTTGCAAGGAATACCGAGTGGGAAAAGCCATTTTAAATTGTATGTTTGCATTGTCATAGGTTGAACTCAATGATCTCAAAGGTCTTTCCCAGCCTAGTTGATTCTGTGATTCTGTTTATGATTTAATGTTGTTTGAACAACTAACCTATAAACTTTATCATTTTGCTATTAGAAAGAAGAAATAAAAATTATATAAAACTTGTAAAGAATCACAGAGTTCTCTTCCAGATTGCTGACAGTCAGTAAATGCCTCAAAAATCTCTCCCACTTCTTTACATGTAGATATTAAAATTCACCAGTTCAGTGAACTGGACTATAAAATCAGCATATCTGCCCCAGAACAAGTACACTTTTTGCTTTACAGTAATGTTCTTTGCAGAATGCATTTGTGGGACGGCAGGTTGGCACTGGGCGGTGAAAGGTATTCATCATTTTGTAAAACAAAGCAGCCACGGCTAATCTTTTTTGTTTCAAGATAATAAAAGGAAAGTCTCATTTTGCAACTATAAAACAAAAGAAGTTAAAGTAGTACAGCTGTAAGCAGAAATGCAGTCCACTCGTCGTTTAGAGAGCTCCACGCCTACTGTACATAAAATAATACACTGGTATCATTAGCATAGACAACAGCTTGTTTTCAATTTGGCTGCAGATAATGAAATTATCCCCCAAATTACCATAAAGTGGAACAAATAAACACAAAAGCAAACTCTTTCTTTTTCTTTTTCTCTTTTTTTTTTCCCCCTTCAGCAGCGCTGGCTTTCAGCTATTTAGAATGAAAGCAAAGCTTCTGTTTTTCCAGAGCTCCAGTTTGACCTCAAGCAGATAAAGAACACGAAATGACAAACACGCAGCAAAGAGTTACTGTGTCCTTCCCCCCTGGCCTCTGTTTACATTAGGAAATGTACCCGGGGAGGAGGGAAGGGGAGGCAGGAGGGCTGCCTTTCAGCGCCGCGCTCGGCTCCGCTGGCTCCGGCTGGAGCTGGCCCCTGTTTCTGAGTAAGCTTACTCCACTCCAGATGTGCCGCGGCTCCAGCGTGGCTGCCATGTACTGTAAATCGGCATCTGAGGGCTCGTCAATCTGTGGGGTAGAGCAATTGCGGTCTCGCCAGGCCGCCCCACTGGCACAAACAGAAATTTGCGCCGCTGAACTGGAAAAGGAGGCGGAGGAGGAGGGAGAGGAGGGAAAGGGGCGACAGGGAGGGAAGGAGGCAAATAATGGGAGAGCAGTGTGTGAAAGTTGAGGGGCTGGAAGGTGTCTGCTCCCGGGAGGAGAAGGGGAAGAAATAAACACTAACAGTCAACTGAGGAAATGTTCTTAATGCATTTGTAAATTTACTTGTAAATGTTTTACACTTAGAGAGAAAGGGGAATGCTGCGTATCGTTTGGCAACGTTGGCTGTCTATAGGTCCCTGTGGATATACTGCCTTAGTACAACTTGTAACCAGGGCAAGAGAAACATAAAATAGCTGGGAAAACACAGCCAATTAGTCATTACACATAGATTGTAAAAACAAGAGAGAGAGAGGGAGAGAGAGAGGAAGAGACAGAGAAATAAATGCCCCTAGCAAATTGAGTCCCTCTTGTTTATGTCCCTGCAACATGAGCACAAAAACCAGAGGCAACGATGCCTTCTAATCAAAGTGCAACTTGCAAACCAGTCAGTGCTCTCATTCAAAATCCTCCAGGATTTCCTGACGCTCACAAGATTTACCTATTTGCTGTCACTGTAAAAAACAAATTGTTTCACTAATCAGGCAGTTTGCTTTGGACCTGGCCCCAGTTGTACGAACTCCAAGTTGGACGTTCATTTCTGATCTCCTGCCGCCTACGCAGCCATTGCTAACTCAGTTTTAATAGGATGAGAAAACGATCTTTTCTTTTATAGTGGGTTCAAATGAGCTACCCAGCTTCAGGCTGACTATAGCTGTGTTTTCCTAATCACCATTTTTTTATAGCAATTCTGAGGATGAAAATGCCTGTTCCCCCTCCTTTCTCTTCCAACAGCGCCAAGTCTAAGAATGTAAATAAGTGTTAAATTGAAACACAGAACAAAAATGGGTCAGATTTAGTGTAATTGAGTCATAGTTAAATTTAGGCTGCTTTTATTTGCAAATGTGCACTTTAACAGCAGTTCTATACAGCATCTCTGGATAGAATGAGATGCACAATTTATTTATTTTTTTTACTGTGGTTATGCCTGAAATTCTCAGCGAAGGCTCACAGCCCCATTATGCCAAGCACTCTAAAAGATGAGCTATGCATTTTAAAGATTCTCCTTTGCCAGAGAAGCTATCCTCAGAGTACCATCTGTGTTAAATGGCAGCACCTTAAAAGGACAGTGTCAGCTGTTCCGAATTTTCAAAAATTGTGAATCAAAGCTGAAAAATACCAAGGCTGCAGGACAAAAAGTCGTAAGATTTTCAAAGAGTATATACAGCATCCTTTCTTGTCTCCTAATTTCTGAGTTTTCAAACCCTCTCAACATGCTGTAAGATTATTAAAGTTTCTTTTTTAAAAGGAATGCTCAGATTCTTGCAGTATCCCTTGATTTAAGGAATGAAGGCTTAAAAATATCAAATATCACTAGATTTGAAACAAAACTTTAAGACCTGGCAACACAACATACAGTTCTCTATGGGACTTGATTTTCCTTAGCACTCCATTGACAGAATGGGGTTGTGAGCTCTCTTCCCTCTCTTCCTTTACCTCCTGTGAGGTATAAGGTGCTCTGATTCTGATCATGAAGAACATATATAATAATTTATAAATAAATAATGAAATATGATTCTTCTTATGCATAAATTTCCTACTGGGTTTTCAAACACTGGAGGCACTGTGATCATTCTCTTAGATGCAGGGCAATAGAGAAGCAAGCAAGCAAGCAGGAATGCATCTGCTACTGAGGACAAGTCCTGGTACAAAGTCTGTGTGTCACATTATGAGCTCTTCTGTGAGGACCAGAAGGTGGACACTGCCTCCAAATTTTTCTTCTCATCCCAGTGTCCAGCCTGTGCTCCAGCCAGCGCCCAAAGACAGGTCTCAACATTGCTTTATGCCTTGTGCAGTCATTCATGGCAGGACAAAATGGACATTAAAAAAGTGTATTGAATCAGGATGGCAAGATTAGGATCAAAATTACCTCAAAAACTGTCCCTTCTTAGGCTGGCCAAAGCACTGGTAATTGTGCAACTGGGACTTCCCTCTCACTGACAGAAATACGAACTGGGTGATCGAACAGGTGTTTTGAACGGTCAGAATTTCCACGCAGAAAGGCAACACAGACGGGTCTCATTAGACAGTAGCCGAATTTAGCAAGGAATGTGACTTTTCCCACCCCATGTTGAATGAGTGGCCCAGGGGAAAAGTGATACTTAGAGGACACGAAAAGCAGCACAGTTCTTAGCTCATCCAGCACAATAATGGCACTAATTTGTGAATAAGTGAGCGTAAAGCTGATAATAGTTGTCTGTAAAGAATCATGTAAGATGGTAAGATGATATCAGACAACGCTAAGTGACCATGGAGGAATGTATCTAGGAGCCAGGACACAGAATGAGTGAAGCATGAAGAGGGTGTTGAAACTGAATGGGTGACAGAGATAGGAACAGCAGAACAAATAATGCATTCCCTCTTCAGAGAAGTCCCTCTAAGTATTGTGCTCCTAACTCACTACAACGCTGTTCTTCCCTGTTAGTTTGAGCCATGTTTCTACCATGTAAAATCAAGCCCTTGTTTAACTGTGTATTGTAAGTGGAGACTCTTAAGCTCTGGCTTGGTGGTCAGAAAGGCAAATTTCCCTGACAAAAGTTTAAAAAGGACAAAATTAACTGATTATCTTACTAAAATATGGATATCTTCTTTCTTTAATGGCTCAATTACTGCAAAGTGCAGTTTTGCAAGACAGAAGGTACTAATGAGTCAAGAAAAATTGCTTGAAAAATGAATCATGGTTCATATTTCCAACAATAACTGCCTTTTATTCATGCATTAGAATCTTGGATCTACTATTTTCTTTGGGTTTTCTTCTATGCACATTCCAGTGCACCTGACAACTGAAGGAAGAACAGTACTGTCCAGCCCATTGTGTGGGCAGATGTTGTGTAAATTTCCACAGGAGATTCTGCCAAGCCTTCCACTTACACAGACCTCTGACACCTGCATTATTTGGAAGGATTCATTTCTGTATCATTGAATTTTCCCAAGGGACTGAGGCAAGATGAGCAACTGAGAACCTGGCTGCAGAGCAATCGTGCAGAGTAAATACGAATACAATTATCCTTCCCTACTTAAGCAAAATGCAGCAGCCACAGGTTCCCAGGAAGACAGAAGTGGTTCACCTCATGCATCTCCTAAAAAAGTGGATATTAACAAAATTCTGTTAAGTATCCTGTTTACAGTTATTTCAAAATACAATAAAATCTAAACAGACTGCAAGAATAGCCTGTGTTGTAATTGCAATTGAATATAACAAAAAACTTCAAACTAGGCATTTCTGCTGATAAAAAAACTATATCAGTAATTCCACTGGGCTTATATGTACTAAATGTTTAACATCTCAGTAGAATGCTCTTTATGATGCCTTTGACACCTGCAGAGAAATTACATCAAATCTGTAGCAGCAGTATTAGGTAATGCACCAGAGTTCAATGTTCAAAACATCCTGTTCTTTACATAGCCTCCTGTCTTACACAAAAGCAGTTAAAAATAATAGAGCTTGTTCAAGAGCCAGATTTACAAGCTTATGTTCACAGACTTTTAAGGCTCATCTTGCAAAGCAGTTTTGTTATACCTGTGGGCTGGGACAGGGGAGGCAGGAGAAGGCACAAGAGGGAGGAAAGATTTGTGAATGGACTGTTTGAAGCTCTCAGAAAAAAAATAAATAACGTCAATCACTCTGCATTTATGGCAATTAATTTACTTTTCTGAAAAGTAATATGAATAAGAAGTGAAACTTTTAAGAAATGAGTAACAGAATAAGTATCCTGTAGCTGGACTGGAGACTGATTAAAGTCATGGGATATTTATATTTGTAGTTTGAAATCTGGAGGTTTGGATCAGCTAATTAGTAAGACAGATACCATTTGCAAAACTTGGATGTTGATCCTGAAGCAGATTTTGAGTTCATCAATCGTTTGGAACATTTAAAGGAGAGGAAGCTTGGCTCTCCTCTTGAATTTCACACTAGAAGGCTCTAGCTGCCTTCAGTGATGAAAGGAAAAATGAATAGGAGAAAAAAAAAAGGAAGGAATGGCTCTATGTAGGCTTCTACAGCCTTGCTATGTAACATGTACATTGGAATAACCTCAGTGCTGCTGTTACAGTACTATGTGAGTAATCAGCCACTCCTCACTGGCATCTTGGGTTCCTGTTGTTGTTGAGGGAAATCTGAGCAGAACAATGCAATCCACCAGTGCCTTTATGTTCTTGTCACACTCATGAGCCCTAAGACCAATCTTTTTGCAATCAAGACACAAAGCTATAATTGATTGCTTTATTCTTGTTTTCACAAGCTGTTGAGAGCTGTGCTGTTCTTCAGTCTGTTTATGAAACACTCATTTACACTGGAAAGCAGTATATTGATAGTATGTTGAACTGGGAATAAAGGGACCTGGCTCAGCAAACCAGTGAAGTCTGCTACCAGCTCCTGGCCTTTGAAGCACTTCTTAGGCACAGACTGTATTTACAGTCACCAAGTCTAAAAACTGTAAAGACCTTCATTCTTGCTTAATAAGGTGCTTTGAGATCACAGATGAAAACCACCAGGAAAAAAATAACAGTAATTTGTCCAAAAAAATAACCAGTGCTGCAGAATGAAGCACCAGGTCACAAACAAGCTGAATTTCATACTTCCATTGAAGGGTCTTCAGTTTATACCAGATCAGATTTGAGCCCAGCTATTTTTTCCAAACACCTACATACAGCCTATTTGTAATGTATCCCTCATAAAGCTCTTCCTCTTACTTCCTGTGAATAGGAATATTGCAAAACTGCACAGAGGAAGTGGAAGTTTAAAAGCTTTGCAGACACCAGATGGAAAATGTGATAGGAAACTGAAAAACAAACATTTTGTGTTTTCATATATATTAATTACACTTCAGAAAAGTTAACTTCCACACATATCTTTCCCTCAATTTTTTTACCCAGAACTTTTCATTCTTGTACTAACAGTTATACACTGCAAGGGCTTCTACCAATAAAAATAATAAAAGTCTGGTATATGTTTTATTATCAAGGGCAGCAAAAAGTCTTCTTTTATGTGGAGGAAGTAAGCCAGAATCAATAGAGATATAACCTGCTGCCTTTATTAAATCACTGCAACAAGACTTCTCATTTGACTTTTATCAAAGTGCAGTCCCCTTTACTGAGATTCTCTGGGTGATTTTTACCAAAGTTTTCTCTGCAGGAAATAGCGGACAAACTCCAGACCTCTGAAAGAATGACAAATAGTATGAAATACAGGGTCTCCCACAAGAATGCCAGCGACTTCATCTCTTATGGACCTGGGAAAGACCAAACAAAATTTACACATGGCCCAAACCCAGACTGGGGTCTGGCATTTGAATCATCCTGGAGTATTTTCAATCCGTCTCATTCTATGCTAGGATCTGCTTCCTTTTTTTAAAGCCATTTAAGCTCAAAACATCTTACTTATACTGTTATATCAGCTGATTTTGAAATTCTTAGCATCCACCAGAACATCTGAAAACCAGAATACTTATTTTGCATTGTAACTGTGAAATAAAAATTTGAACATTTTAAAATTGTTCAACATTTGAACAAATTTAATAAATTTGAAACATCAAATTTTTCTCTATCATTTGGCTTTTGTATTTACTGGCCATTAAAGATCAATGTTGCCCTGTAACTCCTTGCTGATGAACACATTCCTCTGAATGCCTAGTTTGTGAGAGATTTACACTGTGCAAACATTATCTACAGAGAGCACTTGATTCTCTGTAAATCAATTAGATATGCCTTTTCAGGCATATGTCTGTTGGAGGCTGACAGAACAGGGATTTCTTTTTTACCTGAAATGGGGATTCCAAAACCACATCACCTCTGAGAAGCCACAGGGTGGCTTGGAAATAAAATGGTCCTGCAAGGGCAGCCTCCTGTATAATTGAAATGCAATTTAAGGGGTCTTCAGAGGAATTTCTCCAACTCTGGAGGAGGCCAATCAGCAATCTGACCTCCAATAAAGACAACAGAAGGCAGTTCCCTTTGAAAGATAGAGAACACTTTTTTTCTTTGAAAAGCATTCTTAGGGGCCATCTGCTGATACAGTACAGACTTATCTCCTGAGGTCCAGACAATTCTGTGTTACTGACTATGCCAATATACCTCATGTTGTCCTCAATGCCTTTATCTAAGAATGGGAAAAGTCAAGGAGAGCAAGTGACAAAACAGAATCCTACCTAACAGAGACGTTTATCATTAGAAGTGTCCTAAGAGAAATCTCCCTGCATATATACGAAGTTTAGGACTTTTACTGGTTTATTGCTCTCTGGAAACCACGAGGCTGTCAACAAAAAAAACTGGCAAAATGTGTCTATAACCCTATAAACCTGAAGGATACATGTGCAAGCAGATAATTGTATTTGCAATAACGCATTGTGTGTGTAAAATGAGCATCTGTACCTAAAGGTATACGTGACTTCATGATGTGCAACGAAGGCAAATACTAAGTCCTGCATCTGGGATAGTCTAGAGACCAACTGACTGGAAAGCAGCTTTGCAAGGAAGGACCCAGGGCTCCTGGAAGAAAAACTGAACATGAATCAGCAGTGTGTCTTTGCAGCACTAAAAGCCAACCTCATACTGGGCTGTTTTATTAAGAAAATAACCAGCAAGTCAAGGAAGTGATTATTCCCCTCTATTCAGCACTTGTGAGACCACATCTGGAGTACTGCATCCAATTTTGGGACACTGACAAACTGGAGTCAGTAAAGCTGAGGGCCACCAAGGTGGACCAAGGGCTGGAATACGTGATTTGAGAGGACAGCTGGGCAAGCTGGGTTCATTTGGCCTGGAAAAGGAAGAGCTGAAGGAGAGAGTCTCAACATCATTGTCACAACCTAAATTATTCAGCAAGCTTATATTAGTACACAAAACTTCCTGTTGCCATGGCTAGCCTGTCTTCCATCTCACATCAGAAACAGAGTAAGTGCGTTCTCTGTGAGTATATTTGTGGGACAAAGTGACCCACTGCCGGGGCAGAGTCAGACTAAAGAAGACCTGGAGTTAGGCCAACCAGCATGCCTCAAGCAAGCTAGAGCAATGCAATAAAATAACCAAATCCATCCAAACTACAGTAAAAATTCCCATGACTCAACCGCCTCCGTAGCCTGTCAGCTCTACCTCCCACCTCCACAGCCCTAACACCAGAGCCCAAGCTGACGGATACTTCAATTCAAACATTGTGGTTATACTGGCCCCCTCCAAGCCCAAGGCCCAAATCCATGAATCCTGCTTTAATCTGCTCCTGAGAATGTGTGTATTTTTTGGTCAGAATTTTGGTTGTCTATATTTGGAAAGTCTCACCCACAGTCTTGAGCTGACTGAAGGAAGCCAAAGAAAATGCAAGATGTAGTGGTTACCAAAGCTGAAATCCTCCCTCAATGTGACTGTTCCATATGTATTTGTACACTGTTTATGTGCCTACCAAACCTCCAGGAACTCAGTCTTCTCCTTAGTTCATTTATAGGAAGGAGATGAGAAAGAGTCCATTTCCACAGAATTCCCCAGGTAGAATCTACTGCAGAATACATCACTAATAAAGGATTTTTCTATTTATTTGTTTCACCCAGAACAGCTGGTCAGTCATGTCTCTCTGGGGCATGTCAACTAATACTTATTATTTCATAAGTTGAACATTTTTGAATAATACTGTCTTGTCCCTTCCGTTTGTATTCCATTACATGGGAGTAAGGAATTATGTTTGCATTACAGTGTAGAAATTTAAGGGAAAAATATTTATGAAACATTAGAAAAGGATTGAGCAGAACTGATGGTTATAAAATCCTGATAAACCTTTGTATGAGAGGTTATGTTTCATACCGGTAAAGGAGCAGGCTAAGAATAAATCTGAATCATGCTCATGTGAAGTAAAACTAATGAAAGACAACCAAGGAAAATTTATTAAAAGCAACAATTAGGGGTTTTTTTCCTCACAAATCTCGGAGTGCTGGAGTGCCACTGAACTCAGTAAGAATCTATTATTGATTTCAGTGAGAAATGCTGGCCCACCAGCCTCATTGTCACAGTTGGAGAAACTGAGACACAAAAACGTTAAGTGAGTTGCAGGATATTAGCCAGCAAATGGCAGAGCTGGGAATACTACCCAGCTGCCCTGGAGGCAAGTCCATGCATCATCCACTGCACCATTTCCTCATATTAGAAAGCAGCAACACAGGACAAATTTCAGGGATTTTGTTTAATGAGAATGGGAGATTGAGAGATCTGGAGGCTACCTATAAAGTAGAAGAATGCTGAGCTTGTTTGAATTTATATCCATGTGCCACTACTGACTCTAAAATATGAACATGTGTTTGCTCAAATGCAGACTATAAATGGAAGAGTCAGAGAATAAGGAATGATCCCATGAAGAAAATATATTATCCAATTTAATTTAAAAATAAACATATAGCAGTGCAGATTCTGTGCATCGAGTCAGGAGTCAAGTTTGCAAGTCATAATCCAATGTGATTTAAACACTGCTTCTGCTGAAGTGGTTAAATCAACTAGTTGGTTGATGTAAAAGGAGTACAAAGCAGGGGTCTTACTTTAACATCAGATGTCTACCAATCCTGTTTTTCACAGATTACTTCTCTTCAGTTTGAAACAGGTGATATCAGGCTCTTTAATAGAAGACATGACTTGTAGCATGATTATTTATGTCTCACCACTGTATGGGTGGCATATCACTTTACTCCTGAGACAGATGCACCAACTTTGCAGCTCATTCCAGTAAGGATATTGTAACCATTTAAAATGATGAATATCAATCTGTTTTCATGGCAAATACTGTTTGATAATTTCCTCTCACTGAGGTCACTGCTGCACATGATTTCTTATTTACCTTGTGTTCTA
This sequence comes from Callaeas wilsoni, assembly GCA_013398955.1. Lineage (NCBI taxonomy): Eukaryota > Metazoa > Chordata > Aves > Passeriformes > Callaeidae > Callaeas > Callaeas wilsoni. Next base: position 425,740 of record VWPU01005491.1, read on the forward strand.
GGAGGTTCTGCATCCTCAGAAGAACACATGGGATAGGACAGGAATAAAAGACACCAACTTTTCACTGCCTTGCCTGAATGCTTTTGTCCCCAGTACCCACAATGTCAGTACACAGGCTGAAAAAACACTCACAGTTGATAAATTGCCCAGTTCCAGGTAAGGGACCCCTCCCTTTGGCCAGCTGGCCATGCCCCTGGTAGGGGTCCCCATGTAGTGGGACAAGAGTGGTGGCTGCTGGCGCTGCTGACACTGGCTCAGAACAGTGCTCAGCGTGGCCGATGGCTCTGCTCACTTACTTGTGACTACCTGTGCAGCACATTTTTTCCAGAAGGTTTCAAATCACTTCAAAGCAATAACTGCTACATATTATTATTGTGATGGTTTTGTGAGAAGGAAGCGAGCAGTTACAGCCAAGACTATCTGAGATGGTTGCTAATTTCAAGTGATTTAAATTGAAGGACATGGTAAATCTTTAATATGTTACCTCATGTGAATGGCAGAGCAGCAAAAAGATTATAGGATTTGTATCTTACAGTTCAGCAACCTCTCAGATGGGCCAAACCATGATCCAGGGGCAGAAAATTCCTGCTCTTCAATTCACTTTAAGCCTTCTGATTCTGTTGATTTAATCAAATAATCAAATAATCAGCTTCATGACTGTTAATGGGAAATAAGTTTTACTGACACTTCAGACTATGAACATTTCAAACGTTTCCTCTGATTTTAATATTTGAAATCTTGTAAATAAACTTGTAACTTTGACATTCCAATCCTTCAGCAAACGCTTTCTTCTTGATGACATTTTACTCACTACACTGTTCACACTTACCAGGAGCTTCACTTCTGGACTGGGTTTGGCTTTATTGTTTTGGTTTTATTTTAAAAAACCTTGCCATTCTGCAGCTGTGTAATATATGACAATAGAGGGTGATAAACACTGCACAGCTGAATCTGAAAACAAGCTGAGTTAATGGAATGAAGTGAAGGTGATGACACTTTTTTTTTTAACACAGAAAGTCATGAGATATATTAAACAATATGTTTTTTACACACACCCAAAAAAAAAACCCTTCATTTTTCCCTAAAGAATCTCTGGTGGAAAATTAATTCCCACTGGAGAACACACACAAAAAAAAATTCCTTACCTCTGTTTAATGACTTCATGAATTCACACAAAGTGGGATAACATTTATGTTTCTAAAATCCCTGTGAAGTAGCAGTCTTCCATTCTGCTGCTAAAATCCTCTTCGCTTCTGGAGAGCTGCTGGAAATTAAAGAGTTAAAATGGAGACCACTGGAAAAGAGTAAAGCATATGTTATATGCAGCACATTACTTTCTCACTGGGCTTCCCATGGGCCAGTGAAGTTTGGGAACCACTTCTGTAAAGGAAATGTATATGGTGTTAAATTATTGACAGTCCTGTGTGTCAGCTCCATCTCTGCAACTGATTAGCCCCAGAATGACTTTGGCCTCACATAGTTTCTTACAAACATTATTTAGTCAGGCTTCAAAACCTAAGTAGGCAACACAGTTATTCCCAGTTTACAGATGATTCCTAAGTGCAACAGAGTTAAAAGCTACTGCAAGGGGACACATTAAAGGAGCATCGGGAGCCGGAATAAAATTCAGTTTCCCAACCCTTGCCCACTTAACCATAATGTCCACAGTGTAAACCACTTAGATTAAAAAATCAAAATAAAAATTAAGCTCCTTCTCTGAAACCGTGTCCCCTGAAGCCATTTCTGATGCCTAAGTAAGCATTGTAATTTTTAGAGCTACTGTGCACCTGCAGCTTCCAAATAGTTTCCAAAGGTCACTTACTTATCCCAATTTTTCCAAGCCTCAGCTTCTTGAATCTTTCAAAACATGGAAAGAATAGCAATCTGTCTCCCAGTCTTCCTGCTCACTTGGGTCAATAAGAGATTTTTCTTTGACTTCAGTAGCTGTAAGGCTTCCCTCCCATATTTTTTTCCTTCACTTTTGGAGAGCAATTGTCTCAGGGTGGACAAATGTCTGCTTCAAGAGAAACTGTTGTGCTGAGAATCACTATCTAATCATTACCACCCATGCACCACACAATGCAAACAGTAAAAAATGACAAGCAAATGAAACAGCACAAAACTAAAGAAAAAGAAAACAGTACAATCATCCTAGCAGCAATGGCTGGAAATTCATCTTGGAAGCCTTAACTTCTTCTGTGGCACAGAAGCTAGGAGGGATTCTTCTGTGCCACGATGGCATTGCCTAATAACCCATTCTGTTAAAACTAACAGAGCTGGCTAAACTATTCTGCCTTGTGTTCTTTTTTAATTGATTGTTTAGTTTAAGAGAGGATAAAAAAGGCTGGCTGGGATCCAAGCTCAATTCTCTGCTACTATGGCAGAAAAGAAGTACTGATCGGAATACTTCTCTGCAGAATGAAATGTGCATCTCCTGGGCTTTTCGCAATAGAAAAACAAGTTTACGTTTTTGTCTCTAATATGATTCTGTCCCCTGAGTCATTAACAGTTCCTTGATCCCTTCTCTTTTTCTTGCCCCCTTTATCTTAATTATTGAAACTTGTAATATAAACAGAATTTCTTCACCTACTGTCTTTTTGAATTCTTGATTGTCTGGAAAATGGCACCAGCACACAGTTTCAGGGCATTTCCTCTGCACAGCAGTGGTGTTTCATACACATATGGTACTCTCAGGCACCAGCTATCATTTAGGGCTATCAGGGGCAACTTTGGGAGCCAGACATGGGGTCAGTGTAAATGAACACAGCACAGTGTGACCTCAGGAGCGCCGGGCAGATTCGCACAAGGCTCAGGATCTGGCCATGTGACTGTTTCCAGCTAAAGTTACATTCTTCCCCCACCACACACTGGAAAATTAGAGACTGCAGATCTTTCTAAACATGCTTATGGATGTAGAAAACCCTTTCATAAGGTAGGGAGAGCAAAGGAGGAGAGGTTTCTTCTGAAAGGCAACATAGGATGGGGTTGGAAGTGCCAGCACTCTTGCCCCCTCGTTGTCACATTCCTTTCCCAGGCCCGGACGAGGAGGCAGTCTGTGAGCCACAGTGGCTGGGAAGGATTGCGTTGCTGAACAGGGACGGGAAAGGGAATGTGGTTTCCTGAAAGGCTTCCAGCAAGTACATGGGAATGGAGCGCTTGAAAGAGACATGGAGCTGGAAGCACTTCCCTTCTGAGAAACACTTCCAATCTATTCCCAGGGCCAAATGTAATAACAGCTCTGACATTACTATTACAAAGGGGAAAAAAGTCATTCTTTTAGCTTGCTGCTGTGATTTCTCCGTTTTGAAACCACACCTTCTCTGAGACCTGGAAGTCACGTGGTTTAACACGCAAGCCTGTTCACTAGGGACGCTTCTTGGGCTCATCTCTGCCACCACTTATCACCAAGCCTTTCTGAAGGTGCCAGGAATGCTTCTGGCAACAAAGAAAATTAACTTATAGTTCTGTTTTTCTGCTTAGGTCCCTCTCTTGATTTATGTGGAATACATTGACACACATTGTCTGCAATACGTGCTCTTTCCTACTGTCCGTCATGAGCCAATATCTAGACATGGGGAGACATTGCGCATGAAAAGCATCTATTTTGCCATATGATGTAGCAAAATTTTGTAGAATCCTTCTACAGCGTCAGACTCTCTCCCTTTCTCCACTTAATACCTTCTATTGCACCAAAAATTAAAAGAAGCTATTTGAAGCATCTTGCTAAACAAGGTGGTAGGAGAATACACTTACAAGAGAGTATACTAGTGGACTTGTGCTAAATATTCAGACTATCACTAAAAGGGTTAAGAAATCACTTATGAAGGAAGAAATGAAAAAGCAAAAGCTGCAGGGACCCAGTTTCTGGTTTACCATCCAGCAATATGCTGGAATATGCACAGAAGAGTTACAAAACAAGTGCTGTTGACAGTACAAAGGGGGAAATATAGCCATTAGAAACAGTATAAATTGTACTGGCATGAATAATGCTTCTCCCCAGACTTCGTTCTAGAAAAAAAAGAAAAAAGGGGTGGCATTAATTCAGCAACCTCTGTGTCTAAATAGGTTCAGTTAAATTGGTACCATTTTTGTTTAGATAAGGCCTCAGACTCACTGACTCTCTGGAGCCCCCTCTTAGTCTTACCTCTAACCACTTTTTCCAGCCCATGGCAGGGAAAAATGTACCACAGAAGGCAGAGCCAGACACCAGCAGTATCATGAGAGCCTCAACCAACAGTGTCTCAGCAAACACTGGGCCAGAATCCACCCTCAAACACAGTGAGCAATTCATTTGTTTGGGACTACTTAAAGAGGCAACTTTTAAGCTGCCAGCTTACTGACACCTGACAGCCATCAGCCTGCACTGCCTAAGCTGCTATAAAACATGAGTCAGTCAATGAATTACATGATTTTTGGAAAATAATAGTAATTTAGAACATTCTTTTCACATTTCTGTGTATGCATCATTTAATCTCGTGGGTGTTTTGGTTTTGGGGGTTTTTTATTATTTTTTAACTAAGCATATGAAAGGAATAAGAACAGAAAAGTTCTTATCAGTATCAGGAAAAAATTAAAGTTTTTTTTTACAGGGTTATATCCATATTTTAACTAAGGACAGGAATCTCTTTTGACTTTTTTTGAGAAAAAAAAATACCTTTTTTTTGAGAAAATATGGGCCTAACTATACAGCCCAAAACTGACAGCAGACCTCCCTCAAAATTTAAAATATGGGATTACAAACAGTTGATGATGAATTTTATCTGATGTTAGAAGTTCAGGTAACAACTGAGAAAGCTGTTTCTGGGGTTGTAGCTCACCCAAAAATCCACACACTTCACAGCCTCATTTCCATAGAATTTATTTTTTTAGGAGATAAAGACACTGTACTTTGGATGAGGGTTTCTTCTTTCAGTTTGATTTCTTTCAGTCAAATAGAAACAGCAAAGAAATCAAAGATTCATAATAAGATATAGAAAATACTCTCCTAAGCCAAAGAACTCCTAAACTGCAGTCAGTTTATGCAAAAGATGTATTAATATGTATAAATATGCCTTAGAACACACAGAATCTTGCAGTCAGATGTGGGTGGATATGAGACACCTAAATGCAAAAGTCTGGGGGGAAAAAAAAAAAAAGAAAACTAAAGGATGGCTAAAATCTCTGGAACCCCTCTTCCTGATGTGAAATACACCAGGCTGCAGGAGATTCCTTCTATAAAAGTGCAAGATTGCCAGAATCTGTGTTGATAAACAATTTATCCCTGAACACAGACATGATTTAGAAACACGGTTTCCAGTTTGCATCCTTCAAGGAAAGAAACACAAAAAGTGCTTGCAGAAGAAGCTCAGCACACACTGATAAACTGAGGACTCCACAAAAAGTCAGTTGTGGACACTGCATTTAAATGAAGCAGGAAGAGGAATTTGTGCCATTGATATCTTTGTGCTTCTCATTCAACACCAGGTTAATAATACACAGACTTGGGCCTGGAAGCAGGATTCCTCCCTCCCAATAGAGCAGCCTAAGCACTAAGCAACAGACTCACACTGCTTTTTCCTCACTCTGCTTTGATGAATCTCATGGTCCTTGCAAGCAGCAAACAAGTGCACCAAACGGTGGCACTAACAAGGAACTACTCCAGGTCATCCCACCTTGCACAGGCTAGAAGGACACTTGGGGGAGAGTATAAGAGGAGGATTTGATTCCTCCCTCCTCTCCACAAAGACTAAGGAGAAGACGGAGCCCATGTCTATCCCATGCAGACAAGCACTCTAATCTGCAAGCCTTGCCTCTGGTTACACTGTGGAAGAGAAGTTACCCGCTTGCTTTTGCACACTTCAAAGAGGATGCTGGGCTCTGGATCATGGCTAGATAGAGGAATCTTCCCACAAACCCTGCTGAGGCTTGGCGATGGCTATGACTTCAGGCACATCCTAGCTAAAGTTCAGCGCTTCCTCCTGGCTCACTCTAGACATCTGGCTATTCACTGTGAGGGTTTTCGGACTCATCCCTATGAATCACCGCTTTTTGGTGTACAGTCTAGTGCACTCAGACTGATGGTTTCCCATCTGGTGAAAAGATTGCTGAGCTCATCAGACACAGCATTACTTAACAACGCAGCAGTTACAAACAAACTGGTCTGGATCAGTAAGCACCTCTTCACATTTGCCTTGCTTTCTGACTGCCTCCTTTTCTGATGAAAAGGCACTGGAATGGCATGCTATTGGCATTCTCTGTTTTATTAGTATGACGGTCCTCATGTACGTCAACAAGAGATTTACATGTCAGGCCAGCACGACACTGACATTCTGAATCACCAGCAAGCCCATCTGGTTCTTGCAGGGTCTCATAAAAGCAGCATGCATGCCCATAAACTCAGAAATGCCATCAGCACCATGGAGGAAGTTCCCACTCAGGCAGAGCTACCTTCATGTGATCTTCAGGGCTGCATTTTCATCAAACCAGGCTCAACAATTCTGACAGTGCAGCCTGTGCACAAACCAGAGGAACAGAACTACAGAACAAGCCGTCAATAACCATAAAATGCAAGATTAGATGACCAAGCAGCAACTAACTTAACCAAGTTTAGGAAATTAATGTCATCCACTTTGATTCTGTATTTGAATAGTTCCAAAAGTCCTCTATAGTTCTACTTCAGCTCCCATCACACTTTCCAGCAAATACTCCACAGAGACCTCACTGTTCTCCATCCCTGACCTTGACACCATGTTCCATGATGAATTAATGTGAAGTCATTGTGGGGCATGCTGGGCCTGCCAGTCCAAATAGGAAAAAAGGAGATGAGAGAATGCAGCCACCAAACCTAGCAGAAATATGGCTGAAATTATTCTGAAATATTCCTATTGCCTCCACTTCTCCCAAGTCTCCCCATCCTCTGCTGTCATTTTCTTCTCTCTTTTATAAGAGGAAATGGATGCTAAATCAGCAAGCTAGGTTTGCTCTTTAACATAACAATTACTAACAATATACCTTTTCCCCTTTGTTATAAATTACTTTAGTGTGTAATTCAGCCAAATGAGAAGACAGACACCACTTATACACACTGCCTCCATCCTTTTGTGTAAGGCTGGGACTAGCTGCATTCACCAGCTGAGAGATCTGCAAAATAACAGCTATTTCCTTCCACTCTAGTGGCATTCACAGCTCTCCTTCAGCTACTACCTCTCTTCATCCCCAGGAAATGAACCACTGCATACAGAAAAAGAATGAGACTTTAGTCATTCAAGATGCTGAAGACTAAACCTCCAGTTATTCCAGACATTTTTTCCTCATGTGAGGTTGGCCCAAAAAACATACTTAGCACTGTCCTACTTATACACCAAATACTATTTGAGTTAAAAGTATAAATATCTTTGGAGCTTGTCCTTAGCTTCTTCAGCTATATAAAACATGCTCTGTTAGGTCACTCCAGTAGTGGTGGAGCACACCACTGAACAATCAGCTACAGCACACTTAGGCATGTCATCAGTCCCACAAAATCTGGTGGCATCCCCATTGATCCCTTTCTACTGCTTCCCACTACACCTGTCTCGTGTGCACTACGCCTACCTCACAATCCGGCCCTACATGACTCACACCACTATTTGCCAACCCTTTAGCACAGGGGAACTCAGGGAGAATGAAGGGAAAATGTGAGCCAGAGGAAACTGTGGGTCAAACAGCTTCCAAACTCCCACTCCAGCTTAATGATTTCAGGCAGCTCACATAAGAGAGAGTAAACACCTGCCTGCACAGGCTTCATGTGCCTTAATATCTTCATGGAGAAGGGTTGTCCTTTCCCAAAGACTCTGTACTGTGTTACACAAGCAGGGCCTATAGGTACTTATCTTGTTTCCTTAATGTATTCCCAAAGGCTTGGATGTTCTCTCCCTGTAAGAAGCCTATGGAGACAGACAGGATCAGGGGGACACACCAAGACCCATGCACATGGCAAAGCCCAGGTAAAGAGGGAGAGCAATGGAGAACTTCCTCAGACCATTACGTGTGCATATGCAGGGCAGATAGAGACTGAAGACGTCGCCGATGGAATTCACACAAAGCACTGGACAAGGGAAACAGCCTTCCAGTTCACCCTGGCCTGCTTTGCAGCCAGGCAGCTCACAACTGCTTGCACTACTAAAATCCTGATATGTCAGCCTCGCAAAAGATAGGAAACATCAAGAGAAATCTTTTTGGTCATGTCTCTGCACAGATGTCTTGTCAAATCTCTATGTCAACAGCATCTGTCTCTAAGTCTTGCACAATTCACTGTTAGTCCTGGGGAACCTCTAAACTAAAAGCAAGGAGTGACCGTCCAGGCTCCGGGGCAGATGACCTAGAGGAAATAGCACAGGAGTCCCCCTGAAGTCCACCCCCTGGCAGAAGAGTAAGGGAAAAGGAATGCTCTACTCTGTCCTGCCTTGTGGGGACTCACTTGCTCCAACACCTTGTGCGGAGGAGCCACCACAGGGACTGTGGTTTTGCCTGCAGGACACAGAAGAAACCACAGATGGGCTGTGGGGAATTTGTCATGAGGCGCAACACTGATCTCCAGCTCCTGCCAGCACTCCCAGCTTTATTGCCCCAAATCTGATTGTTTGAAACCTGCCAGCATGCTGAAGACGTGAATTTCACTCCGCCTAGGGACACCAAGTCTTGGCCCTAACTGACACCATGATAATGATCTATAAGAGCTAAAGAACTATCTATACAAATTAGGAATACTTAGTGCATAATTACCCACTTGGAATAGATTACGAGAGTATGTTTTTCTGAGGAATCAGGCCTTGGGTGAATCACACACGTTGCAGACACTGGCGTGTCCCTGGCTTGTTCGGATTTCAGGTCCTACACTTCCAAATCAGAATTTGGTCAAATTTAAAGACCATTGTTACTCACAGTTCACTGGAGAGAGCAAGTCTGAGGTTCACAGCTGACCACATTTTCTTCACTTGCATACTGTGTAATTTTAACTCTCTCTTGACTTGCTCTGTTGCAGATCTATTATTAAAAACTGAATGTTCATTATTAAGTGATTTCTTACAGTATTAAACATTGAAGGCTAGTTCCACAATTGATTTGATCAACGTAGCTGTGCTGAAGTCCTTGAATGATCACGAAGTTGCACCAGGTAGTCTTGTACTTAGAGTATCAAGATATTTGAAAAACTGAATTTTATTTTTATTTCTCTCCAGCTGCACCGGTGTGAGGAGGGAGCAGTGTCATTGCTCTTGGCAAGACTCTCAGCTTTGTGTTTGTTTTCATGAAGCTTCCAGTCAAGTTTTTTGCAAACTCAGACATCTAGTTACTGTGGTTTCAATACACATCTCAGCCTATAGATGATTAGCTGAAGAAACCACCGATTCCAATTCTCTGGTAGCTCACCTATCATCGCTAGTGTAAACCAACCAGCCTTTCCTCCACCAGCAGCCTAAATTCCCCAAAGCGCTGTTTCCAGATGGGGAAATTGCCTTCACAGACACCTGTTACATCTCATACTATCAGATAGCACAACGTCTGTAATTCTACCTCAGACTCATCCTACAACTTGGTGAGTCACACTACATGTTTCATGTACCCAGTGAACTAAAGCAAACAAACAGGAACTATTTGTATTCGTATTACTTATGCCAGGGCTTATAATAAACCCCTTTGAAAACACTTCCGAACAGGTAGCAGCCGGCACACAAGTTTTGCCAAGGATTTAAACTAGTCTTTACCTGTTGCAGCTGTTGGGAAATTTCTAGCTGCTGCTAGAAGTGTACTTGTACGTGCATGCTGGGATTGGGAGTGTGAGCAGGTGTTTGCAAGCCACAGTTACATTGCTATCCATGTCTCAGACTCCAAAGCAATCACACCGGCAATGTCTGGCACATTATCTTGCTGCAAAGATTCTCATTCAATTCGTCTTACAACAGTGATCAGAACTGCTTTAAGCTATAAAAGCCTCTCCAGCTAATTTCTGAGTACAGCGTGATGCTCCTTACCCTGAAGGCCCTTTAAGATCTGACCTCTTTCACTGTTTTTCCTGCTGTCAGCCAGGACAGCAAAAGAAGAGGAGGTATGCAGGCTGAAAAGCCTAGCAGTCCTCAATCAGCCCTTTGTCTTTCATGCTCAGCTTTTTATCCAGGGGCAACAGTCTTTTTCCATTACCAGTAAAAATGAACCCCCCAGTAGGGGTGATGAAGAAACAATAAAACTAATCATTAAGCAGGCCTGCTGAGAGGTGAATTCCAGTCCCAGGTCAGATCTAATTGCATTCTGACACTGAAGTAATGGCCTGGTCATTTATATTAGCAATGTCATGTTTCTTTTTATTTATTTGTCTCCATTCTGCTCTCCATCCCCATAAAGAAAGAAACATAAACATGTAGATTGATGAAAAGATGTACATAGAGATCAAAATACACATATTGTCCTGTGGCATACTTTGCAAGTTTTTAAAATACTCTCTCTTTAGCCAAGATCAATTTTGGAAAAATTGAAAAAAAATGTAGTATTTTGGAAAATGATGAGCAACTTTAAAAGGAAGACTTAGGAAAAATTATGGTGGTGTCATGTCCTATGACCAAGGAAAACCATGTACACAGGGAAGGAAAGACAAATTTATTCATGCATTTAAGGACACAAGATACATAGGTATAGCTGTGATTTTTGAAACTGAGGAGATTTAGATAGCTACTTTTGAGTAATTACAGGAAAAATATGCTACTTTTGAGTTCAAATGCACCACACGCATGCACATGGTGTACATACACACCCACAAATATATTCCTGAAAATAGAACTATTTTTAGGTCTCTTTCCTCCCTTGCCACTTTCCTTCTATTGCTTTTACCATTAATGATGTTTTGCCCCTGTCTGCATCCTAAGCCTCCTCCCCCACTGTTTTTGCCCAGACTCCCAGTCAGCCTCACAGCCTATGACTTCTTCCTTCGAGAATCTAAACAAGATGGCTTTGCATCTGAGTGAACACAATGGGCCTCTCTTCAAAGCCAAGCAACATTTTTCCTATCATTGTTTGCAGGGGAAGAGTCACTCTGCACTCTGCTCAGATATTACGGTCACACAAGCCTTATTAGCTTATGGGCAGATTTGCTGTCCTAAGAGGGTTCGTACAACTAACAAGATCACTTAATCCCTTTCTAGGTCCCTCAGCATTTGTAACAAGTTTTGTAATCACTTTTTAAATAAAATGTTCTGACCTTGCAAACTCACTTGCAAGCCAGCTCAATCCTCTGGCTTTTTTCCCTCCATATAGCTTTTATGACCTCTCCTATCTGGATAGCAAGCCCTTTCCCAAAGTATCTTAGTCCAATCCTCTTGATGCTATCCAGAGCTAAAAGCCCTCAGCATGTGCTTTGGATCCAATCCCTACCTGGCTGCTGTGCTCAAAGAGGCGTTGATCAAATCTGGTAACAACAAATCAGGGCCCAGAAAAAGTAGTTGTAGAACCTGGAGTTGTTCCATCTAATTGCAAGCAGGCTTTCACAACTCATTTACTGAAGAAAACTTCCTTATCAGGTGAGGATGTGACTAACTTCCATCCAGATTTCATGCTGTGCCTTTTATCAAAAACACATGAAAATATTTTTTTTCTTTATCCATAAAATCATCTTTCCAAACTTGCTTTATCAAAAGCCACAGGATGGCACAGTGACAATCTTGCCTAGTATTTGCCATGCACTTCATGTTCTAGGGTTAGCCCTGCTAGTGAAGCAGCCCTGCATAGGTATGCCATGGTTATTTTTGTGTATTAAGATCCATGCCATGATGAATACACTGCCACTCATATCCTAGGTAGCTAGTTTAACAACTCATTTATTCCAAATAATTCCAACCTTGTGACCATTCATCATTGTTAGGACAGGCATGCATTCCCTGTTGCATTTGTCTGCCCACACTGGCTCTTTTTAGTTACCTGTGGTGAATCTCTTAAAAGTCACCCATGGATGTCAGGCTGAAAACATCTGAGAAGGTCTGGTACAGTTCAGCCCTCTCTGCACACACGTCCCAGAAGAGCCAGGCTGTAATGCCTGGGCTCTGCTTCCACCTCTGCCACTGAATTGCTGGACAAATTCCAACAAATCACATTACCTCTGCCTACATTTCAGCCTTTCGTTGAATACAGGGGAGTTCTCTAATTCTCTAGGGTATTCTGTGGCTTAATAAACACTTACAGAGTGGGATGGATCAATGTACAGCAAGGTGGAAAACACTGGGATTTGCATCTACAAATAGTAACCTACCAAGGATCTAAAATCACATTAAAAGCTAGAGGAATTTTATTCCCAAGAAGGTAAGCAACCAAAACATTATAGAAGGTACTGAAGCGTAATTAAATAGTAAATATTTTTATAGTAATAACTTAGCACTTCGCTTTCCAAGACTGAAAAAAACATTTTGGTAAACTCTAATTAAGGCTCAACTCACGAAACACAACCTCTTTGCAGTGGATAGCAATATACGTGTCATGGTGTGCAGCAACATGACCGAACAGATTAGAACAGGAAAGCGAGGAAAATGCCACATCCAACCTACAAGTTCAGAGGGAATTAGGTAAACAAGAAGGATCCCAGGTGGAACCAGGATTAGGGCAACTTGAAGTTGCTACTGCCAGAGAAATGATTAAGAACACTTAAGACCAGTAATTGTGAAGAAGGTATTTAATACCTTTTCTGAAAAATATTACCTGCATCAGCAGTGTTCCCTACGTCCTATTGAGACATGAGCACTGACTCAGGCGAGGATGTGCCACCTGCAGAGGAACTACTGCTGACCGCAGCACTTGGGAGCTGCAGGAGCTACCCCAGCCCTGCCGGGACATCGGAACAGCACCGGGCAGCCCGAGCCCCTCGCACAAGGCACTTCGCAGCATCCTCTCTCTTCTCAATATCAAACTGCCTGGAACCGCATTTTGCCACAGTCCTACGTATCTCAAAACAAGAGCAGAGGAATTTAATTGCAAAGAAGCTCCATTACTCTTATACCCATAAGCTGCTCTTTCATTTTATACTTTGCATAAGTAAACCAAATTCATTTTCACCAATTATTTTCCCTTTATCTCCATGTCCTTCCCTAATCTTGATTAAAATATTTAAGATTTTTAATACACTTCGTTTTTCAGTATTTGACTTTTTTCCTAAAACAGCAAACTATATCTTAAACTCCTATTCTTTTATGCTTTTTATTTTTCGAAAATACAGTTTTGCCCCAGAAATTACTTGGTTTTATACAAATCACACCACATAAAACTACTACATATTATTTATCATAAATAAATTTTAAAATGCCAATTTTTTATATTTATTAAGTATATAAGACATCACAACACAAATGTGCCCTCGTACAAAAATTTCAAACACCCCCAAAACTCAAGGCCGCTTAGATACTCAAGGCTACTTCAAGTTAACTCTTTCAGGTCTTGATCCAAAGCTCCTTGAACTAAGAGAGAATCCATTCATTGCCTTTTATTGCTCTTCTTGCATGCTTTCAAAGGTAGCACTAGACTATCTGGAGATAGAGCTAAATTTTTACACACAGCTAACCCTCAAAGTCTGGGAAAGCCTAAGCTTGGGAAGGACAACCCCAATACTATCCATAGAAGTGATCCCATGTAGCCAGAAAATGTTGGCAGTTCCTGATACTGTCTTTCTCTTATCCCAAAGAAAAGACAATTGGGAAGAGTTTCAACTGTGTTTCACACAGTATCTTCTGCATAGAAATGCAGGACAGGGTCACATCATTCAGTTTCAGGCGGACACCAGGCACAGTGCAACAAACTTGCTACAATGTCAAGGCATCCACTCCATTCCTCAACAATGTTGATATTAATATATCAACACATAAGAAACACATCCGAGAGAACTGTCCAACACTTACCAGCCCTCAATTTAGGGTAACTGCAATTAAAGGTAGCAGCAATCAAGAGCTTTCTAAGAGTTCTAAGAACAAAGCTTCACTTATAAAAGCTTGGTTACAGCCTTCACAGTACTCCAAAAATCTGACTTGTAAGCCAGTTGTTCCAAGGTTTTCTTGTCATTTATGGTTTTTATTAACATCCATATCAGCTTCAGCTCCTTGTCATGGACTGAATTTCCAGAAGCTCCACTTCATAAGGCTTGTTGGAGCCTATTGTACACGAGAAATTACTTGGATAAAAAATGCTGGAGTCAAGACAGAAAAAAACAAACCTCCTCTCCTCTTCCATCTTCCAAATGATTTATAGAGACTTAGTGTAAGACCATATTTTACCAGTAGTTTTCTTACTCAGGAGGATAACTAATTTAATAATCCCATTGAACAAATGACAAGTCTGATTGTCTCTGGGAGAGAAGTGAAGGAACAAAGAAACCTTGTCACACCATGTTTTTCAGGATGATGTTATACAACCCCCATACCCTTGCCAGCAACTTCTCGTGACTCATTCTCCTCTGAAAATGCTGTTATCGATCTCATATTGAGACAATGAAATTTGACTTATTTGGTGTCTGTTTCTGTTCAGTTGGCCTTTCACAGAAGCCAGAAAACATTTATAAAAACTGGAATGTAGTAAGAAGATTTGGGGAGAACTTATTATGGATAATTATGATAAATAAACAGAGGGCAAAAGTTACTGAGAAACTGAGGTTTCTTCCAATTCTTCTTCTTCTGAGGAAGCAGCAGAGACTTTTCATCCTCAGTCAGAGGAAACTCCGGTTTCAGCCTCAGTTGCATGTTAGGAACCAGCAGCCCAAGGCCATTATAATAGCAAAAGCTCCATCACCAGCAGCTATGTGTTACTCCCCTGGGGATACCAACACAGAAAACACAAAGCCTTGTCTACTCTCCTTGCACCAGCTAAAGTATTCATGACCACTTCAGCCAGCTATTGCAGATCTACAGTAATACCTGAACAGGCCACTTTAAAGCATGATCTTACTTGTACTGAAGGCAACAATAACCTGATTTTGCTGTGAAGGTACTTTGGGGATCACCCTTGCTCCAAGAAAAGTCACCAGAAGCATACTCCAAAACTTACTTTGATAGGAATGAGGAATAATGAAAAAATAGGTCTTTAAGCCTAGGTGATCTACCAAGGTTTACCAGGAAGCAGGCAATCTGCCAAATACCCCTGTACTCCTTGCCCAGCTCCAAGCCTTCAGCCTTGCTCCAAAAGACCCAGGTTCCCTTCAGGCCCTTTCTACTGCCAGAGAGAGCTCTTGAAACCTTGCTGGAGCTTGCTCCCTCTCCTGCAGCACCACATTATTAAAGAGCCTGTATTCCTCTGCCTGCCCCCACAAACATAAATCCTTATTTTACATTGCCTCTCCTCTACCATTGAACATAAAAGAACATAGTTTTTATTGAAGTTTTATCTTTGCCTGGGCTTCTAACAACCCACACTGAACACTCTGTTATTATGGGCCCTTCTGGATTTAGAGGTATATAAGCTGTTTGTGCTTGGCTGCATGCATTGGTATTTTTATGTACTTATGTATCTTTATCTGTACAGTATCTCTGAATACGCTTAAAACTGTTTCAAAAAAACTCCCTAAGACTTTGTTCAAATAGAAGTGTGGAAAAGTGATCTGCTGCACACATATTTCCTCATCACTTGAACTTTCACATTCAGCAAGGGCTGGAGTGTTTAATTTTTGCCATTTTTTTTTAATGCGGCCATTACAGTTTAAAGGCCGTGCCCCACATTTGGCCCTGTGAAGACGTATTTTGCTCCAGTTTAAATAGGTACGAGGCATAGATTTTTCACATCATAGAAATGCTTCTCTCTCCTCTTTTTTTCCCTAATGTAAATTTTGCAATGCTAATTCCTTTCATAGGAGACGTAGGGATAAGTGGTGGTTTACAGTTCAACCTTCCCTTGGTGCCCATAAATATTTATTGTTCCTTGCCCTGTTTCAAGGCCCAGATGAAATTCATCTTCCTGGGGGGAGGGAGGGGTGGTGGTGGTGGAGAGGGAAGGGATGTGGAAGGGCGAACATCATCTTTAAAGTATAAATGTGAAGAAAACGAAAACAGATGCGTGGAGAGGAAAAGAGAAGCTGGTGGGAACACGGCAGGGCTGGAGCACATTTTCCCTGGGAGACGGCCGTGCCGCGCACTTCCTCGGGACGCCCCGCGGGCGGAGGGCTCCCCTGCGGACACATTCCCGAGAGGAGCGGGGAGCCGCCGAGGCGAGGGGCGGGATGGGAACGGGCCAGCTCCCCGGCCGGGTCCCGGGCGACGCAAGTGCACCATCCGCCCTCTCGTCAAACCTCCGTCCCCTCCAGCCAGAGAGGAAAATGCCTCCCACTGCGAAAGCTGAGGCACGGCCCGTCGCGCTGCCCTCGCCCAGGCGCTGGGCAGGGCCGTGCAGCGGGGCAGCAGGAGGGGCAGCCCCGTTCCAGCGGGCACTGCTGAGCGAGGACAGCCCTGCGCAGGCGGGCGGCAGCGGGGAGGAAGAGGGGGAGGAGGTGCCGGGAGGGGGACCGGGAAACTGTAACTCATTGTGGATGGGCTGGACTGGCCGGGGTGGCGAGCGCTCGCAGGCCAGCACATCCATCAACCTGCCGAGCGGCCGACAGGCTGGAGCCGCGGCTGCTCCCGCGCTCCCCGTGTCAGGAATGATCCAGCCCAACTGCGGCGCGCCGGCACTGCCGGCCAGCGCTCCGGCCAGCGCACCCCGTCCCGCCCGCAGCCCGCGCGGCCCGCCGGGCTCCCGCACGCCTGCGGGGATCCCCGGCCTAAAGCCCCTCCGATCCCTGCGGCTGCACCCGAGGTCGATTTAATCTCATCCTATCTAGTCGCATTGAAGGCCGCGTTTGGTCTCGCATCGCCTCTAAGTCAGCCGTAACACCGCCGGCTCCAACAGTCCCCGTGTGTGCGAGGGAAGAATGGGACTCTGGGGCTTCGTCCAGCGCTTCAAACGGGGCACGCCAAGTGCCCTCTTTTATTTCCATTTTATTGTTAAGGAAACTTCCCAGTCTGACCACTCACAAGACTCTCTGGTGGAGAGACTCTCGTCGGAGGCACCAGCTCGAGCTGTTTCTCACTTGCTGCACCATGAATAAATGGCTTTATGGAACTTTACGTCTTACACTTTGCCATGGAAAACCTGGGGTCAAACTGGTGAGAAGCTCCCTTGCTGTCCACTGGTAAAGCCATGGCCTTAAGAGCTGCAGAGAGCCAAAATGCCTGGGCACGGGTCAAATCTCCGTTTGCAGCTTGCCCCCCACCCAGCTGGGACGCTGGCACAGGACATGAAGGCGCTGGCTTTGCTGTGGTGCCTGATACGCATCAGCTGCAACACCTCCTCATGTCACAGGGCCTTCGCTCACAGCTCCCGCTCTAAACTTCCTGCACTTTGTCTGCTTAAAGCAGAGCCAGAGCACTGCTTTAGTGATGGGGGCGGTGAGAATGATTTGTCTGATTTCAAAGCTTTTGCTGAAAGGATTTTGGTATTTTTTACTGTTTTTTGGAGGCATTTTGAAAATATAGGTAATAGCACTTGCTAAATATATGCAATTTTCTAAACATGGGAGACCATTTATATATGATACAAACCTATCTCTGACATGTTTTCCATGTCATTTCCAAATTTTCATCAATCTTTTTGTTTTGTTGGAGCTCATACGTCTTAACATGCCCACATAAATTAATAGATTTCTGTATTATTATTACTTACCATTCAGTAGCGTGGCTGTTATCCTAAAGGAGAAGACACAATGAAACATGAACAGTTCTTCCATCTCTAAGAATACTAATGCAATTTATAACCTTAGGTCCTGCACTAGCAACACATCAATACCCAGGAGAGCAGTTAACACATTTTAGCTTTAGGTATGTTCTCTCACCCTTCTGAAATCAAAGGTACTTAAGTACAGAATCAAAATAGGAGAGGGGAGCTTTTATAAGAATAAACTTCAAAATATAATCATAGAATCATCAAGGGCGGAAAAGACCTCCAAGACTGAGTCCAACCATTAACTCAGCACCACTGTGTTCACCACTAAACCACGTCCCCAAGTGCCACATCCGCATGTTTTTGAACACTTCCAGGAATGGTGATCCCATAACTTCCCTGGGCAGCCTGGGAAGCAGGCTTGCAGTGCTTGATTACTCTTTCAGCAAAAAATACCCAAACTGCTTTCCTACAGCTGCAACCTAAAGGATTTCTGCCTTAGGATTTATTATTCCACCATTGCCAAAATGTTCTTTCTCTTTTTTTGGATAAAATAAATACGTAGTGTATCGGGGGGAAATTAAATAAGATTCTGTTTTCAAATGAAGTGAGAGGGTGGATCTTAGATGGGCAAATACAATTATTCAAAGAGGTGTTCTGCTAAGCAAAAAAGGATTAATATCCCTATACTTAAAGAAATACACACTCAAGAGTTCAATACAATATTTGTCCACAGTACTGAAGCTCTAATGGTACCATTTTAAGCTCTATCACTTCTGCAATACCAGCTCCAGAGGGCTAGTATAGACATAAGGATGATTTCATTTTGATGTCTATATCCTGATATAGCATGACAGTAATATACATTACTAGGATACAAGAAAAGGAGAAAGTACACAAAATCTGACAAATTCACCTCTCAGATTCCAGAGATTATTACTGAAAGCATTTCTTGCAATATTTAAGTGTTTTCCAGGAACCCTCTGCCTCTGATACCAAGCCAGTCCTGTTCCTGTTCAATCGTGTGCTAGATCTGACAGGATAACATACCAAAATGATTCCCACTACCTCCAGTATGAAATACGAAATGCACAGTGTGAAAGGTGGCTCTCATGTTTATGAATGAGCACACCTTGGCAGAATCAGGCTCACCTCCAGCATTCTTATCTTTCTGCACATGTAATTAGCACTATCAGCCTGTCATTTTCCTAAATGATACCTCTGCATTTTGAGGACTGCATTTTTTATTCTCAACATTCATGCAAGTGGAGGAGCTACAGCTATTAGGAGCCGATTTTAAAGGATCTTTGTTGCAGCCAGCAAGGGCAACAGTTTCTGCAGCAAGGCAGGTGGGAAACCAGTGGAGGAATTAGCTTTAGAGTGGTGTCATTCCAGTTTGTAGTGTAGCTGCTGCATTCTTAAGAAATAACATCAGGCTTTCACTGGTGTCTGGAAACCATCATTTGCTGTGCAGGTACTCTGTCAGCTGCTGCAGGACAAAGGACACTAGTGAAAGATTACATATGACGTGTCATGCTGAAAGACTACTGTTCCATCAAACTTTTCCACTTTCAGCAGTACACAGTGCTGGAAAACACAGTGAGAAGAAAAAAAACCTACCAAAAATACCTTGAAAATATGAAAACAAAAAGATATTCCTCTCACCAATGAAGCATTCTCACCAATGCAGCAAGTCTGCTAAAATTTACAAAAAGACTGAAGGATTATACACCGGATAAATTAATTCTGCATTAATTCTCAAAGGTGGCCACGCATGTGACGACATTGTCAAATCATTCATTGTTGACTAAAAGAACATTTAATACCTATTAGAAGGGAAACATGGTTTCCTCAGAAAATCTCTTTAAAAAATTTGTTGAGATTGCTGGTTTAAAGTGAACCTATTAAAAGATGAGTATATTGAAAAATATTTCGGGATTAAAAATACTTTACTAAAATGCCAGCAGTCACACAGCAGTATTTATGCTAGGTGGCTGCCCTGTATTAAATGATACTGATTAAAAAGGATTCGGTTAGTCAGATAACATTCAAATTATAATTGAATCCAAGCCAAAATTCTAGATCCAGATACTCACTTAGATGTTTACGGAAACCAAATCCAAATGTAACATGGTTTCATAGCTAGCAAAAGAAAAACAAGTAGCTGTTGCTAGTTACTGGACCTGTCATACATTATTAATTGTGGATCGTCCTTGCCAACTCTCATGGTTGTTCTGTGCTCGGCTCTTACAATAATCAGTATTTTTCTTGAAGTACTAGTTCCTAGAGTCATATGAATATATACAAATCTCATCTTTCTGTCTGTATTCTTTTAGCATGTCCTAACGAATTCTCACAATAAAGTACTATGTTTTATGTGTACAGAGAGGGAAATTCACGGCCTTGTCTTACTTCCTTTATAGTCTGCAGAGGAATTTCAGATTTATTTTCATTAAACTTCTGGCATATTACCTGGGCCTGCACTGCAATAGGTGTTACATGAGGAGACACAACCCAAACTGATCAAGATACTACATCTTAATAAGCTATTATCTATCAAGTAAGTAATAGTAACTGGCTGGGGGATTGCTCTTACCATGTCCAAACTGCGAGGTACTTTTGAATTAAAGTGCCTATTCTGTACTGACTGTTCTGACATCGAGAATGCCCCTGACTCAGGAGCTAAAGGAGATCATAATCACAGCAGAATTACCAGCAGAATCCGAATCCATTCTGAATATATACTTTTTCATCTTTAATTTAGTATATAAATGCTTTGTAATCTAAATGAAGTACACAATAAAGTACACCTGGCTTCTGGCCATGTAGGAAAAAACCTACAAATATTGGTCCACTGATTCCACATCCATTTAGTAAGGCAGAAATAAGCCCATTGTAACAGGAGATTGCCATAGGATCCGTATCTCCAGCTTTGCAAATGAACATGCCTTGATGTTTAATTTTCCGTGAGTTCCTCTGCATTTAGGTACCAGCAGGAGACCATTATACTGTGACAGCACTCAGTTCTGATGACATTATCTTAAACTTTTCCCAGTTGTCCGTCCTCACCCCTGTTGTGCTGCCGTCATCTATTAACATTCCACTTACAACAATGAAAGATGTTAGAGCACAGCGCGTTAACCCAGTAGCCAGGCTGGGGTGTTTTCACCTGGACGTACGTCTGGCAGTAGCTGTAGAGTTAATTAGCTGGATGACTTTGTGCCCATTCCTTACAAGACTCGTCTGAGATGCTTTGCATTTATAATTCATGTATTCGTAGATTTTTATGGCCAGAAAAAATCATTAGGTCATCAGGCTCTCCTTCTCTGTTATAAAGGCCATACAATTGCATTCACTTACTCCTGTTGTTAACCCAATTACTTGTGTTCCACTGTCTTCCAAAAAAGACATCCAAAGACTTCAAAAGATGGCAAACCCACTTCTCCCTTGGAAGTTTATCCCTACAGCTAATCACCCTAAGTATTACACAACTAATATAGGCTTGGGACTAATAAAGCTTAGTCCCCTATGGATTCGTGTTTCATGGTTGATTGACTTGGATGCCTAACAAGCTGTGAGCTCTGATTAAAGTTTCTTTCCATATGCAGAACATTTTTAAGGTCTTTTCCCCAAGTCCTTCTGGATCCTCTGTGTGTTACTAATGTGACAACTCACATTATGGTCCTGACGGTACTTCAGATCACTATAGATCTCTCTGTTAGGATTGTTCCAAGAAAGGTTTCACCTATTCTTGACCAAATACTTTCTTGAAAGCTGTAGAAACAGAATTGCTTTTCAGACCTGCCCCCACCAAGAGTGACTGCAGAGAAACATGTTCAAAAGTTACTGGAGGCACCTGTACAAATACATGCATGCACAAATACACATGGCATAATTGCTTGTATTTTTTTTCTAAATAATTGTGCCTTATTTCTTCTAAGTCATTTGTTGATCCCTTCCTCATTAGGTTTTTTTTTCCTCCCCAGTACTACTTTCATCTCCAAATCGTAGTGCCCCTTAGCACCCAGAATTTGCTCTGAACTGAAAACATTAATGCACTCAGTATTCTTTTTAGTATTATGAACATCTTGTGTTACTTCTCTTTCTTATTCTATTGGGGTTTTTTCACAGGTTGGAACAATTTTTATACCTCTTTTCTGTACTCTTGCAAATTTTTCCTAATACAGACATCATGATATGAAGACGGGCCCATGTGCCCAACTGTTTTTTCTGTATTTTTCCAAACATCTGAGCTGGTGCAATAAACAAAAATGCATCCCTTGCCACAAATCTTTCTCGTATCCTTAGACCACTGTAATTACAACAGCATTGCTAAGAGATAGGAACAGTATGCAGTGTTTTCAGTGTTAATCTCCCCAGTGTCAGATAGAGGTAAAAACACCTCCTTATGCTACTCACAACTCCCCTTCTTATATATCAAAGGACCACATCAGTCTTTTCCCAGAACATCTCACTGGGAACTCATGTTGAGTGACTTGTCTTCTTTGACCTCTAAATCCTTTCCAGACCTTTCTAAGACACAGTCTTCCTATTGTTCAGAGAGAGAATGCTAATGTTCCCCCAAAATACATTACACTAGACGAAAGGTTTGTTGCAAACAATTGTTTTGGACAGCATAAAAGGGTCCATGGCCAAGTTTCCCAAAGTCAGTGTAAGAAATATCCAACAGAAAAATTTTAAGATTAGGAAGACTGAAACATACTATACTAATGTTAATATGTCAAAATACCTGCTTTGATATTGTGGGAGAGATAGAGTAGAAATGGGAATTTACATGCCAATTTTGATGATTTATATTTTGGAGCAAAGAGCAGAAAAAAACTATATTGTGAAGTTCTGTATTTTTCCCTCTTCTTTCCCCTATTTTAGGCTGGCTTTATTTAGTAGTACTGGTAATCAAGCCTTGTGTGTCTAAAACTAGTGAACTGAAGTGGTATGAATGCAAATCAGCAGCTTTTTTGAAAATAAAGGGCTCACTTTCCTTTCAGCATTTATGATAGTAAAAGTGAATTCATATCTCATAGAGATGTTGAGACACTCCGATTAACAGCTTTGACAGTCTTTGAGAAAAACAGATCTATAACCACTGAAACCATGTTTAAATATTTTTTTATTGTTTTGCATATTACTCAACTAAATTATCTTTTTCAGAATTCTTTTTATTAATCAGTTCCATCTCACCTAACCACTGTCAGTTTTGCTAATTAAAAAAAAGTCAGCTGTTTGACACTATGTCCTTTTGCATCTACAATGAAATCTAATAAAGACTGAGCAGAAAACTAGTAATTTTCTTGTGGGAAAACTATGGCTAACTTCCACTGGGTCATCTGACAAGAAAATAGCACTAAGTGATGTTCATTTTGGCGATTACATACCAGTTCCTGAGACAACCATTCTGCTTGTGGACCAGCTCCTTGAAGAGCTGTCTGTCTCCAGGACAGGACTGAGAATACTCAGCTCCTGTCAGATAAGAAGGAACTTGCTATGCCAAATCCTACCTTTGAGAAAATGTTTCAGGGAGAAAACTCTAAACAGGAAATACAGTTGGATGGCTTTTAGAGACAGTCCTGTCTCTTGTACCATATTTATCAAAGACATAGCTGGATTTAAAAAAAATAATTATAAGGTAACATTTAAGAAAAGTTCTTGCGGACAAGGAGTGTTGATCAAGTTGCTTTCAGTTGAAGTTTACAGAAAGAATAATTTTACATTTAATCTTTATTACGGTAGTAGTAATAAAGCAGTAGCACAATGCACTAAAAATTTTATTTTTTTTATACCTTGTTGAAGAATATGCAGATGTCCTTCAAGGAAAGTGAGAATCAAGCCTTTTAATTGTAAGAAATTAATGGCTGTTCTCTTTTCTGATGAGTTTAATGGTTGCAGAGATCTGACTCTACAAACACTAACACAAAGAAATTACATATATGTATCAAGTTATTTTCATTATCAGAACCCAATATTGGCTTGTTTATACAGCTTTTAATAGTAAACGACAAGCCTAAGAAAAGAAAAAAGAAGTTAGAAAAAGTCTAAACCTGAGGCAATACATAAATCTGCTGATACTGCAAAGTCAGCACTCAGTGCATCCATGAAAGAAGAAAGTCAAGGGAGGCAAACTAGGCTTCTAACTATTGAAGTTAATTAGCCCTATTTCTAGCTAGAAGGGAATTTCTGTTTAAAATTCACCCAGGTTTTAGGTTACAATGATTTAAGATTACAGAACCCCCCAAAAAAGTTATGCACATAGTAAATTTGTTTTAAGGCCTTCCACTGAAAGGAAAAACCCTAGATAAAATATTAAGGCCACCTTAAGGATTCATCCATATGTTCCTTCCAGCCATACAGGAAGAAATATTTCCCATGAGATTACAAACAAAGAGGGATTAATTAGTAAGAGATAATTCTCAGGCATTGCACAATGCATTCATGTCCCTCAAGTCAGCACATTTTACTGAATGATAATGTCAACAGTATAGGTTCTTACTGGTCAAAATTACATATGCATGATGCCTCTCAATTTCAAGACTATAATAATCTTAAGGGATTTGAATTTGTATCAAGGCAAAGGAGACATCAATGATACAATTTCTCATGTGGATTCATTCCTGACAAGCACTTTTTGGTTCAAACTACTGATAATGAACATGGGGGGATTTGCTTTTGATTTTCTCAGCTTTGGAAGAAGCCTACTAGAAATGTCATCAGTGAAAGCTGCAGGTGCACATCCCCTCTGAAGATGTTAACCTGTAAGAAAAGCCATGATCCCCCTGAGATAAATACAATATGATAATCATAGGAAGGCTTCTAAATAGTAAAGGCAGAAAGTTCTGGTACTATCTTCTAATAGCAAAAATTTTAACATAAATTTTAGACAAAGCTATATTGGTTCATGAAAATGCCTTTGATTGTCTGTGACAGCAGAGGACTGTTGCCCTAGAAGTCTCCTCTAGTCTTATATTCCCATATTCTTTGGACAACACCCATTGACATCATTGTAGATGAGAGCTGAATTTTTCCTGAATTTGACTCGAAATCTGTCTCTTCAGATACTGAGGTCAGATTTGGAAATACAGCCTTTAAGTCTTCTGCTTTTTTAGTCATGAAATAGGTACACCAATTGTGAACTACACTAGGCAAAACCTTTATATGGACATTTGCCAAAAAAAAGAGTGATAGGGACAGAAGAATGCCATGTCTCTTTACTGTGCCTAGACACAGTGCCATTTGAACACAAAACAAAACACATAGCAGAAGATGTTCGTGAAAGAGGAGCCAGTCCTCGCAGCCATTGACTGAAGAGAAATCTCTGGCAATCTTTAGTTCAGGTTCTCAGACAGCTCTAAGGAAACCAAGGGTAGATATCTTTATCATTAAGCAAGAAAGCTCAAAGGGAAAAGAATATACTTGTGAATACCATCTCTCTAACCATCTCTGATAAATTAACTGTCTTTATCCCTTTTCCCACTCCTTTTTTTTCTCCCATCCTTTCTTTTTAAGTGACTACACCCTTTCACCTGCTTCACACTCACCCTTGCCAGCTTCAGTACTTGGAGCAATTCAGAGAGCCCTGCCAGCAAACCTCCTGCTCCGCTTTCTGCCGTGCTGCCCCACCTCCCATCTGCTGCTCCACGGCCTGTCTGAAGAGACTGGGATTGGCAAGGGAGCAGGTGAAACACTCTGAGAAGGCAGACAGAGGGAAGCAGCAGGTTCCCAGCTGGTAGCAGACGGAATAAGACTTAACTTTTCTCCCACGAGACCTGAGCAACCCATAGCTAGATGGAGTTGCCCTGCAGTCACTATTCATTTTCCAGAGACATCAAAGGTCTAGCATGCTGCATTTTGCACTGCTTCTTCAAAAAAAGAAAGATGCTATTGAAAAATCAAGTAAATGCACTGCATTTTCATGATAAAAATTGTAATTGCCACTGAAGTGGTGTTTAATAATTTTAAACAAAGCTCTGAGGAATTCTAAGAAAAGAAATATAGGACAAAGGATTCTTTTGTAATATAATGCAAACCCCTCACTCAATAATATGTTAGTGAAATTTATGTAATTAATTAGTGGAACTTAATGAACATTTAAACATACTGTGCCTTTGGCTATCACAGGGAAATATTCTGGTCAATGAATGCAATCAAATTAGTTAAGGAACAGTAAGGGACTTCTTTTCTTTAAAGAAGCATGAAAAGTTATCTGTTAAAAAATTATGCCTAGAAAATTAAAAATACGTACCTGGTACGTACAAACACATAGTGTTTGTGTCTGAGGTCACTCTCATTTAGAAGCTCACAATTTCATAGCAATTACAAATGAAAAGCTTTTCATTAATACTCATGTTTGTGGAGGTAAATAGCTGCAATGCAAACCAAACCAGGCTTTAGACAAGTGGTTCCTGAGATCACAGCAGCAAAGTACAATATATACACAATGTATATGTTGGCAGCAACAACTACACACATTTTACAGAAAGTCACATTTGCCTAAATTTTCTAGGGCACTACAACACAGCAGGAATTTTTCCTGTGATCTTGAATTATAAATGTGTAGCTGTCTTGCGAAATTTTATTTTCCAGTCAAATTACTAGAAAACAACAGCAAAAAGTTGCAAGATATAAAGGAAATCATGATGTCTGCGTCTCATTGGAAAAGTCTATCAACAGCATCAGTTTGGGTAGGAATTTCAGCTAGGACAAACCTCCTAGCCTTTTGCTTGCAGCAACTAACCATCTCAGCTAAAATCATAAAACTTTCTGGAACGCCAAGGTAAATGAAGAAAATTTAGATATGAATCATGTTTATTTAACTTTTATTTAAAGATAGCAATAACTCCTTTGCACTCTTTGGCAGCCTAGGGCTGCTTACAAGTTACACCTGTAACTCTCATTACATTAATGAGATTATACCTACTCATTAACCTCTGGTGTATTAATGGCTAATTATGTGTCTTATTATTTAAGAGTGGATGCCCCATACAGGTTGTGTAGGGATAGGAGAAGGATGGCTGAATATGAGTGAAGGTTTAGGTGTGTGAAATGAAAAGGTAAAGCTGTATCTACAAAGGGTTCTTAGAGGTTAAATATTTCACATTAGGAGGACATTCATTACATTATATTTAGATTAAATGAATATGCAGGTGGAATAAAGACACTGATATTGTAACTTGCAGGAGGCATTTGCTTCAGAGATACTCTTGGGATCAGGGTGGATTTCTTTAGTGCCAGTTTCATCCTCTTCTTAGAGCACTCACATGTGCCCTATAGCATGTAAAAGCACAAGATGTGCTAAAAAAAAAATCTATTCCTGGCTTGTCTTCTGAGACAGTATTAAATTCAGGTCATTTTGACTGAATTATACAAAATTTGCAGCTACGGTCCTTTTTCAGAATAGAGGTGTTGAAGTATGCTGAGTAACATACAGCTATTTTACCCAATTATTTTGTGTAGGATGAAGATAAGAATATATTTTAAAACATTTAAGTATCAATACTATTTACCCATTTAAATGTTTAACAGTGTTTCAATGTGAAGCATTTTGATTCCTGGATTAAAGAAAAATTTATTTTAAAATTCACTTGAAGTTATTTCTCATGTAATAAAAAATCTTCCTCAAAATCTTATCCAAACTCTTATTATTCTTTTTTATTTGAAACTCCTAGAAAGCCAAATAACCCATTCTACACAAAGTCCTTTTCTTAAACAGAACTGCTCAGACAGGGCTTAGCCTGCTGAACAGCATTTAATCACCAGCACCAAAGCAGAGTTATGGTGTCATGCAAAAGATAGTGTCACTGAGTCTCTAGGTATGAGAAAGATTATTTGTTTGACTTGATTTTTTTTTTCCTAATAGCACTGAGAAATCCCTTTAGGCAAGACCCTTTTTTTTTTTTTTTCCCCTTTGTTTTAGTTTTTCCTTAAGCAAAAAGGAGTGGGACTCATTTGTTAGGTGTGTGAGACTTTGCAGGTCTGGTTTTACAATACACCATTTAGTCTTTGGTGAGGCTTGTTAAACCCTGAAAGGAAAGTCATGCATTGACTGAGTGACGCCACCCTGAGGTTGATTCCCAAGGGAAAGTAAAGATTCGGTCCTGCCTTACAACCATTAGGGTGACCAAGAACACCTTCTAGCAAGTGATAGCATACCCAACCTTGGCAAGCTGCATAATAACATTAAACCCAGTGATCTAATTATTCACTTCTAATATAAAGGGCAGGGTTCCCTGGGAAATCGGGAGCAGGGCTGAGAAATACATTTCACAATACAAACGGAGGCAGTTTGTCAAGGCTCTAACCTGGGAAAATTAACTTATGAAGCTGTCCTATGCATCCAGTGTGCCCAGTTCAGAATAATTTCGCATTTATGCAGGGAGGATCTTTAAAGCACTAAATTATCAGGCTTAAACACCTTGTTTGAAATATCACTTTAATTTGTTGTGGCTCAGAGATCTTTAACTTCTTATTAATTAGGGAGATACATAATATAAATATATACATACGTTTAGCATAAGAATTTAAATTAAGCCCTACTGACCTGTGAACATAAGAGAAATTTATAGGTAGAAAATCTTTCATATAAGCCAATGAGAAAGTCAGCTGCACTCAAGATGGCATATAAGACTTTTCTTCAATGTCAAACTTCATTTTTGTGATCATGTCTTCATTTTTTCTTTATTCTGCGTAACCTTGTGTGTTGCCCGGTAACAAATTTTTGCTGTATAAAGGTACACATTTCCAAATATATCCTTAAATACGAACTGAAAATATTTGCATGTTCATTCATTTGTACACCTACAACTTTGAATTTGTTCGCAAAGGAATAGCTACACATGCCAAAGAAGTGACTGTTCTATACCTCTGTACACAGAAAAATAGATTTTTCTGCAAGTATATTTCAAACTGTGGAATATTTGAACTACAGCCCAAGTAATTACCTGAGCAGTCTACTGGGAATGTACATATTAGAACAAGTTGTAAAATAATCTCTTCCAAATAGCTATTAAAAACAAAATTACAGATCCTGGGCCAGATCCTCAGCTGTTACAAATTGGTGGCTGTTACAAGTCTCTGACTTCATGTGCGCAAAGTTTGAGCTCCAAGAGAAATTTTATAGTAAAACTACAAATTACTGAAAAATGAGGTTCAGAGTAGAAGCACAGGTGGTAGTCACACCATCTCCTTCAAAGTCCTTTAGGCATTTAGCCTGGCTTCTCTGAATCATGCCTGCCTCTTCTACACTGGCAGTATGAGGAACCTGGGTTCCTCCAAACTGCACCATAACAGATGACTAAAGTAGAATCAGTCAGACATTGTAAATGCCTCTGAATACCACAGAAAGGTCATGTCTTCTGTAAATATAACTGAATTGCTAGAGAGACTCTGCTTTCAAGAAAAAAAAAAAAGTATGAAGCCATTTCATTGTAAAGGTTGTGGTTATTTGCAAAAGCAAATCAGTTGTTGCTCAAATTTCTGCATCACTTTCTAATTTCTCTGGGATTCTCTTAATTAAAAAGTATCCTGAATATTTTCTTGCTGTCTATAATAAGAAAGATTCTTATTTTCTTCTTTAATGATGGCCTAAATCTAGTGTAGTAACCAACTGACTAACACAGGGAAATCCCAATCTTTCAGCTCCATTGTATGATTTATACAATATGTTCAACACTTTCCCACATAATAAGCGTGGGAATCCCTTACAACCAGTCCAAGGTCTGAGGTTTTTTGTATGAATCATGTTCACTGCATCCTGGCTTAACCACACCCCCAACTACTTCTGCTGGGAGCCAAAGAGTTACTGCAATCACCACTGGTAGAAGATAGCATGTGCAAAGGCATTATTTACAGCAGGATGTAGTGAAGATGAGACACAGAGACTGATAACTTTATCTCAGGGGTTACCTGGGAAAGACTGCTCTAGGTCTATTTAAAAGAGTAACTTTAAATAATGAATAAATTAAGAGATATTATCATTCAAATATTACTTCTTGCTATGACAAATCTTTCATGTAACCCTTAGCCAGGTTCTGTTTATTTAAGGTGATGCTCATTTGAATAGTTTGGGAAAGAAGTGCTTTCACTGTACCTGTTATTCAATTTGACAGTTCTTTGCAACATGGGAGAATCATGTTTGAACTTGTACAGAGAAATGTCATTGTCTTGTCTTAAGATATTCAAGATACCGCAGATAATGTTCACATGCATTTAAGCCTCTCTGACTGGAATTAATGTCTGGCAGAAGTTTTTATGTTAAGGGAGAGGGCAAATGACAACAGGTTGTCCCATTATTAATGCAAAACTGGCAATTTTAATCAGCCTTCCAAAACTAATGTATAGTTTCTGAGTTGTGCTCAGTACTGCGAATCGAGCTAGACAGTTGCCTGTAAACATAGATGTCTCCACTGTACGTTTATTCCTATTGCTTACAGCCCTCATAGATACACAAACAGCACAGGCAATCACCTCTTGGTCTTTTCTCTGTCAGACATATTTCCCTTCTTTTATATTGTGTTGTCAGATGAATCCCAGGTCCACCTAT
This sequence comes from Callaeas wilsoni, assembly GCA_013398955.1. NCBI lineage: Eukaryota > Metazoa > Chordata > Aves > Passeriformes > Callaeidae > Callaeas > Callaeas wilsoni. Next base: position 455,951 of record VWPU01005491.1, read on the forward strand.
TGCAATCAGGAACAAGAGTTTGTCAAGGCTTTAGGCATTCACTCAGCTCAAATCTGACCACCTGACTTGGACTTTTGCTCTGAATCATGCTCTGGAAGAACCTCCCAGATACACACCTGTCTGTTGACTCCAGAGGGAACCAAATCTAAAGGCCAGTCAGCTAACTCAGCCACCTAAGTCAGAAACTGGATTGTGAATGTTAAATAGAGCCACTCACAGTTATAGGGGCAGAAAAGGTGCAATGCTACATTTGTAAAAGTGAGGTTTTTAGAGCATTTTCCTCTCACTAAAGCTAGTTTTTGAAGTGGGAGGAGGAATTCATAAAAGGAACTGCTTTTGCACTATCATGCAAAGGTGCACTAGTCACGATCCAACCACTTGTTGAATATTGTGGGTTTGCCATGTCTGCATTCACTGTATGAAGTAAGGAGGTCAGACATAGGGATCCTGAGTTTGGTTGTTATCTACATCACTGATTCAGTTTGTAATATTAAGCAAGTCAAGTAAGTGGTGTCAGGTAGGCATCACAGGTTTTCCCACATCACAGAATGCTGTTTGGCTGAATTAATTTATGCTTATGAAGCACTTAAACTTTTTTGAGAAGTGAGTGTAGTAGTATGAAAAGGAGTTTCTCACAGGTTCCAGAGGCGCTGGGACCCAGAGGAACTGTGGCAATTAATCAGTGTTCTTACAGAGTGAGAGCACTGTGCCTCTCTGAAAGACAAGCATACACAAAAGTTAAGAAATTGTTTATTCCAGCCGTAATAGGAAACTTTTGTATATAATTTCCCTGCTTACTCAGAGGCACTTTAACATCTGTCAGGCCAGGCCTAGCACTTAGCACACAGATCTGAGAACAGAAACACATGCCCCATTTCCTGATAGCAGCTCGCCTGCCACTGCTGCCAGACTCAGGGACCACGCATAGGACACCAGGCTCCGTTCCACCAGTGTGTAGTTGGGCTTCGTGGACCAAATTCAAATTTGTGCAGGTGTAAATGAGAGCCACACAATCTGTTCCATGCCTTTAATGAAATTTCAATTCTGATTACATGGCACTCTCTTCCTTTTAACCATTCAAGAAGGGATAAAGACTGAAGCCAAAAGCTACTCACCTTCCATTCCTTGCTTCTTTGAGGTATGCAGTATTTCAATCAGAATCCTTAACAACAGCTCCAAACATCATTCCCACCCCTTCCCATTCAGACAGTGCCAGGTCAAACAGCAATCACCACAACATTTAGAGTCATTCAGGGAAAGACTGTTTAAGGGCATCCACACTTTTCTTTTAAATCCCTGATTTCAGTCAAAATCTCTTCAAGCTCTGCAATAGAAAAATTGCATCTTTCACTCAAACACCACCAACCCACTCTTCTTTCTTGTATTTAATCATAATTCCTGTTCATTGAGTTGTTCTTTCTCCTGGGTTTATACACCTGTGCTCCTCTCCACTTTTACTCAATCTTTGAGCATCTGGTAACATCCAATGCTGCCAAGTTTTCCTATGAAAGCAAGCGCGCTCAGAGGCCAATAGTGACAGTAATCACTGTAACAGACAATTTCAAATATTGTGCATTCCTCTTACACTGCTTTCCCAGCCCACAGGGAAAAAAAAAAAACTGAAAACCTTAGAACTATCAAAAAATATGTATTTTAAGCTAGTCAGGAAAGATAATGCAGTGGTTTTATTTTTTATTCTTTACACCTACAGACCCCTACATGCATTCACACATCTGTACTTCAGAGCACTTTATCACTTCAGTTATAATTTAGAATTTTTAAAAGGTAGGCAATGGAAGACACTGCAACTGATTGCAGTCTGTTTCTATCACCCAAAGAGTCTGGAAGCATAAGCAATGTTGTATTCCTTATCTGCTGTATTTCTTTGTCTCCTTTTGCACCCTGACATAGGATTAATCACCTGATGGGAATACCACAGACTGTGGAGATCTGGTGGGAAATATATTTCTGAATGACTTCACACTAGTCAGAAGTTCATGATGTCTATGATTTATTGTCTCTAGTGAATTTCTCATTGCTTTTGAGAATTTAAACTAGTTCAGCTGCTCCTAGCGATGAGGCACAGAATGCAAATACAAGGCCACAGTAACTCTGTGAAGCTCATATTTGGAAAGCAGCTTTTCCAAAATACTCAGAGAAATGATAACTTTAGACCTAAGGAGGAGAAGAGCAACTTACTTTTCAGCTGTTTCCACATTCTTTTTTGGCTGTGCTGTAAAGACTTACACATAGAAAAAAAAATTTAGAAGAACTGTGGCCAAAATCCGAAGTCCTCCTTCAATTTTCATCACATTTTTACATGGCAAACTACCTCTCAGCATACTTCCATGTAATAAGATACACACATGGAAGAGCAGAAAGAAAAACAAGGCCAAGATGTCAGGACTGCTCTTTGGCATATTCAGGATGTACCAACTGGAAGCTGAAAATGAGAGCAGCTCAGGTAACAGACACTGTTGGACAGATGGGGTTTATATACCCCAGGAGGGTAGAAATGCTCAGTAGGATCATTCAAAAGCAAAGGCAGATGGCAACACCATACAAATTCTACCCTGAATAAGGATTTCAGGTTCAGAGCCCTGATCTGAAGGACCAAATATAGCTTGGCTGACATCACTCAATGTTTCAAGTAATTTTAAAAGCATTTTAATGTCTTAATATCTTTCTTACTGTTCTGTTTTGATGTTCAGTGCTATGCATCCTCTTCAGCCTTGTATATGGTTAGTAATTTCTTTGGGATCACAAAACTATAAAAGCAATCTTTATACATACAAAATAAACACTTAACATTTTGCAACCTCTAAATATACTTCTGAAAACATACAATATCTTCTTCAGCCCAAAAAGACTTTAAAGGCTGTCTTCACTGAGCAATGTGACAAAAAGGACTGAAAATATTCAAGATACTGGCAGTGTTTTAAGTGTTAAAAAGTAAAACACATTTGAGCATGCATGTGAGCAAAGGTCTGACTCCTTACTGGTCTGCCCCTGTGTAAAGGGGCATAAAGCCCTATTGTTCTGACATGAACAACTGCAAGTGACAATTCTAAGCAAAAGTACTGGCAAACTAAGGTTATCAAGAAGTCAGTAAGCTATAACCAAGCTAATAAATCAAGCAGCTGTTTATCCATAGTCATATTTATATAAATGCTAGAGACTTGCAAATTTGAGTGCACAACAAAACCAGAGAACTGTCCTAATGCTGGACTTAGGAGAAAAGAGATATTGTGAGATGAATAATTGGTTAGGCTTTCTTCCCTTTGTCACTCCCCTAACAGTATGGATGTGCCTGTCCTCCATTTTGAGAATTTATATGTTCCCTGCAATGAAGAGAGGTTTCATCTCCTTTCAGCTATCACGTTCACCTCTTTCAGAAGGTTTGCTTTGCCCAAATTCTTTGACAAGGAGTGAGTGAAATCTCAACCCCACTGAAGGCAGTGGGAAATTTGCCATTCACTATAACAGAGCCAGGGTTTCAACAGAAAGTTTACATCCGTAGAAGACCAGACTGAATCTAGTCCAGTGTTTGTGAAGTGCTTTGAAGTAGAGAGTGTTGCAGCACAGAAAGTATTGGTATTATTACTATTGCTATTGAGTGCATGACAGAGAAGGTAGAAACCTCCGAGTGAACTGGAAGGAAACACTGATTCTGGAGATCTTTCTCAAAGGTCAGTACGTGGCATTTTTCTAAACAGTTTCCTCTAAAAGTGTCTAGTAAAATTCTCTTTCAACCTAATTACTTTCTTGGCATGTTAATCAGAAGCAGATCTTCCTACCAAGTACAGCCATCCTGATGGAAAGCGTCCTATCTTTTCCTTTGCATACTTGTCCTAGAGTTTTATTACTGGTCTCTAAAGATTAACTGAAATATTCTACAGAGAGCTTAAATGTTTTCTTCAGAAGCACTGCAAAAGCCCATGCTGGAAGAGAAAAACTATGTTTTGCTTTCAGCCTGTCTGTTCTTCCTCTGAACTGCAGTGTGGCTCGTGCACTTCACTGGCCCATGGAAAAGAAAACCTGGGATCCAGTATTGTTGGCAATTATAAGCTCTTCCCTTACTTGTGGTTGTCGCGTATTTATTACCACCAGACAAGACAACGGTTGGTCATCAAGGGAAAAAAAAGCCCTCTCCCATGATCTCATTAACTAGTTTATTCTGCCACAGACTCATTCAGAATTCTTTTCAAGTTACACGGACAACACTGCAGTCAGGAAATGTGTTAGCTGCTACCAAAGGAACTAACATTTGGGTCTTGGCTGTTGCTTTCCGCCAGTGTTCTCAGATCACAGTCCCTGCAGTTCCCTCGAACATCTTGCTCATTGGAAAAAAACACTCCCTGTAGGGTTCAGACACCCAGGGACTGATCTTCAACTGGTGCAGACTGTCAGGGCTCCCTTAACCTCAGGAAACCCAAGGTTTTAGGCTTCAGAGGATTTATCAGCAGCTCAGCAGCTGTGAGAAGAACACAGCGTTAGGTCAGAGAAGGAACAGGCCAGCAGTTGTGAATCAGCCATTGGCACACTCAGCTCAGCTGAGAATTCCCAACCACAGCCTACAGAAGGGAGTTGTTACATCTTGATTAATTTCAAATCACACTGTCTTCTTTCAGTCTCTACCTTTTTTGGTTATCTCAGTGCACAGCAATGGTCCCAGTGGTTGAGATCTGCACAGTTGTGTTCTTGACTCTGATGTTAATCATGTGGCCTGCAATGGAAACAGTGACAAATTACTTCTATAAGTCAACTAAACAGAATTCTAAGACAAGCTTGTATAGTCTTCTAAATTTAATCAACTACACTACAATCCAAACAAAGGTGGTGATACAAAATATGCTATTAAATACTTCAATCTTCAGTAGGTATAATTGCTGCTACAAAGAAATTTGAAATACCATAACCTAGGAATCTTCCAAAACCAATTTCTTCTTCTGTTTTTAACCAGATGTTACTTACTAACAAGCTATTGCTGCTGAGACACAGCACATTAGCACTGAATTAATGCACCTATACATCTTCTGGAATGGAATCTGGAATGGATCTGATTTCTATATGAACAACTGTGATCACATCTATCTACATGCAATCATGTCAACACCTCCCTTGATGCTCATACAATTATTTTTCAAGAAGTCTCTTAGTCTCTCAGTACTTTGGAAAATGAGACGACTTTATTGTAAACTGAAATATGGATCTAAATGCCCAAGTTTATACAGACAGATTTTAAAAGAGTGAATAACTGCATTAACAAGAGCAACCCCAAATATAACCATCTATTTAAGTATTTGCTACGAGTATATATGTATTGCCTATTTAAACTTACCAGTAAAAAATTGCATGTTCGGATGTAACATTTCAACCAATAAACACATTCCTAAGGGAAGATATGGCATGCTTTTCCACCACTTATCACAGTCAAACACACCAGCTGCATCTGTTCAGGGCAGTTCATATCTCACTTAGCGCTGCTTTTCATGGCCTGTGACAGAAAAAAGAAGGTACCTGGGCTCACTCTCCATTCTTAGGAAGATCCACAACACTGCGCAAATCAGTATTTCCTTCATGCAGCACTGCTCTTAAGCATCCATGGGTGATTTCAACGCATACTGGTTTTTGACTCCAACAGAACAGGCAGGCAACGGGAGAATTTAGAAAAGAAAGATGGACAGAGTATTGATCCCTTTCTGTGCCCTCAAAAACCACACAGGCAGCTTGGGCTAGAGAAACTTAGAAAGAGGGATAGGTTAGTATTTTACCACTCTCTGAAATCAGCTGTAACATCCTTATGGATTTTAGAGGGATCAGGATTTCACTTGCTCTGTTTTTTCATGACAAAGAAAGTCTAGTGTTTTGCTAAATTAACTTTTAGTGGGGCTACTTCTTCCTTTTCTGGACTTTGGGGCTGCAGAAGACTTGGTGCTGCTAAAGCCCTCTGATGTGCCAGCCCTCCACAGCTTCCAGGTCCACTCTGCCTCTGGGGGTCCCACCTGTTCACAGCCCCAAGCTGAACAGCTCCTCAGAGCACGTCTTCCCTGCCTCCCCTACTGGCGGAAGCACACAGGCACCCTCTTGCCATGCATCTCGCCTCCTCAGCAGCTCTGGAGGCCTGTGGTGGGTCGGCTCCACTGATCAGCTGGAGATTTTGTTTAGAAGGCTTCTTTATGCTGTTTATGCTGCTGTCAACACCGCAAACCTAACACTGCCACCTCGTTGTTTACATACCTCCACTCCAGGACACCCTTTGCTAACACTGCCCAGTGTGTGAGGGTGCAGCTTCTCTTTTTTATTTTTATAAGGTTTGTTAACCGCATCGCTATAAGATATTCATTCAGATTTCACCCAAACAGACTTCTTGCTGTCAGCATTTAATTATGCTTGCATTCCTATGTAAATAGAGCGTTAGCCAAAATAGAGCTTTTTATAGAAGATAAGGTCAGGCACATCTTTACAAGAAAAGGAAGCTTTGGAAGCGTCTGTGCTTCTGAGAAGAATAAATTTCTAAATGCAAGGAAAAAATTGCATAGAATTGAGCATGTTCTGTTGGTGATAAATCACAGTATTGAAAGTAGTACTCTTTATATATCTTTCTTTGGAGGCTTAAAAGTACATATTTAATGTGTGTATATAAAATATGTCCTTGTAAGACTACAAAGTCTTTTCAGACTTCCATTGAAAAATATTGTGCACTTAAGATCACTCTTTTTAATGATTCACAGTTCAGAAAAGGGTTCAACTAAGTTTTTCTCTCAAGCTGAGTATCAAATTATTTGACAATCTTTTTCTCAGTTTGGCTCATGTATGTAAACATCTGGAGAAACATTATGTTCTAAGCTTAACCACAGATTTTATATCATAAGATAAGCATACATTTTAAATACTAATTTAAAGCTTAAAATACTGAAATCTCATAAATTCAAATGGGTCCCTAGTCTTCCAAATATAAATGTCCATTACCCTTTCAAATAGGTTTAGAAGATTAACACAATTCTTCGAACAAAAATACCAGACCCCACTGTGTTTAGATTGATGGGAACTGCAGCAAGCCTCACACAATTTTTCCTCACCAACATGAGTCTTAACTCAATTATCAAGTTTGCTGTCACCTCCAATCTAGATTCCTGTGAAAGGTCATGCAGATCTAATGCATTGGCTCAGCTTTTATTGTACTGGGACATTGTGGTTAACTTCAGATTTCCAGCTAGCATTCTCAGTAACCACACTGAGAGGTAGAACTGAAATCACATTGAACAGAGCTATTTCCATGATAACAGCTTTTGAAGAACTTGTGCAAGTTTCTGAGTGATAAGAAACTGCATCAGCTATTTTGGCTCTTGCTTTGGTCACATGCAATGCAGCTGAACAGAAATTAGGTATAAGTTAACCTGATGCTGCTCCAGAAAATCTATATATAATACAATTTAGTGTTCTCAAAATGAGGCTTGACAAGTTATTTTCTTGTGGCACATTTGTCTTGACAAGACAATTTTGATTTGTCCAAAGGTTCCTATGTTTCCAGTAGTGTCAGAATAATTTGGGGGCTGATAGCTCATATGGATCATCCAAGTTCTTCTTTCTGAGACACCATTAGGAAATCAGAGCAGAATTTGGTTCACCATATTTTCACTTGCAAGCCTTTAGGTACCCTAAAAATGCTTCATGAGGAAGACAATAATGAAGCATTTGCAATTAACTTCTTTTATTGCTGAGTTCCACCCCAGTACTGTGATGTAATTCACCTGTGCTGTTTGACCTAAAGGGGAATTTGGCAGTTGAAGCTGAGATGTTCTCACGGATCTGCCCTATTACCTAACTTTACCTACTGCTTCATTAGAGAAGTGTAAAATGATTTACATATAAATGTAAAATCAATTTTATACAAAGCACTCTGAACAAATGTCTTCTACTATATGCATTTAAAAAAAAAAGAAAAAAGAAAAAAATTATTTGGCTGGAAATGCTTTGATAAACAACAAGTCTCATTGACTACACCATTGAAATGCTCTAATGAATTTTTAATATCTTCAGTTGTTTAACTGGATCTTATTACAAAGAAGCTGAAGACACAGAGGCATGATGTTTCCTCCATTTGCACATTTAAGAAATCAGTAGAGGCATGCCAAGAAAATGTTCTGTTTTCAAAACAAGGCTCCAGAACTGAACTCAGGGGAAAAAATAAAAAGCATTTTGTCGTTGTTTCTAGAATTAAACTACTGCTGCTGATTTGAAATGTATATTACCATTTCCTCAAACTGACTACACTTGGTTTTGTCCTTTACCTCACTTCTGGTATGATATTGCATCTGTGGCTGGCTGACAGGTGGCAGAAACTGATCACATTTGAAAACAAAATAAAGGTGAGAGATCTCTTGCTGCACAGACAGTAGAAGGGAAATTCTGCTATTATAGTCTATGTGCCATTTCCCCATGAAGTTAAAAACTTGTTTTCCAAGATGCTGACGTGCTTCACTTCTAGCTGCTATCACACAGGCCTGCCAGCTGTAGAGATCTTTCCTCTCTGCTTAGTAACCCTGTACTGATTAACAAGATTGAACTGAGAAAGTTTGCCTTACACATTTTTGTCAAGTCCTTCATTTACTACCAATGTCCCCATGTCTGCTGCAGGTTTTAAATCTTATATGCAGTCCTGAGCCATAGGAACTCAGGCACATGAAGATGATAAATCATTATAGACTCCTCAAGCATTCTGCTGTTTTTCTGGCGACCCACCCGCTGCACCTTGAGAAGCCCCCCAGCTTGCATGGAGGCTTTCTTTGCTGGAAAAACCTATATATTATCATCACCAACAGAACAATGGGGTTGGCTGCACATGCAGTGGGAACCCAGTGCAGCAGTGGAGAGAAGAGCCTCTTGCAGAGCTTGCGGAGCAGGGATCGAGAGGAGTGTAACACAATGAGGCCCGCAGAGCACTAATGCACGTAGGGGTTGCTGTGCCAGGGCTCCACTCAACAGGCTGCATCTCCTGGCAAAGTGACAGGGTAGGATTAGTGCTGATCAGAAAGACAAGCTACTTGCTCAGTTTCCTCAGTAAGGAGGAGAGGAGTAATACAGCTGGGATAGGAAGAGCTTCAAAGCCTGCAAGGACATGAGAACTGTTTCCACAATAAAAAAAAAAAAAAAGCAGAGGTGCATCTTCCAGCAATTTTTCTGAGCACAGTGAAGAAGGTCCCAAAGTTCACTCGCCCATAGATTTCTCTGAATGAGAAATAACACGTAGAAAGTGGGTGTCTTCTTCCCAGAACACACTCCAGAGTGTTTGAGAATGTACCTCATCCTCCCCCACATTTGTTTGTTTTATCCATCTGTTATTGCCCCATATTTGATTATGAATTGAAAGCATTCTCCTGGAGCTGCACTCTGAGCTTTTTAAACTGAAGTGTTTGAATAAGGCTTGTCACTACAGGAAGGATACAGAGGGCATCACATTCCCCAGCTGCCTCCCATCACCCTTTCCCCCTCCCTGCACCTCAGGGCCAGCAAGCAGCTTGGATGCAAAAGGGGAGAGCTCTAAGCAGCTGCTACCTCTTCCCTGTTTCTCCTGCTGAGCAGCTTCCATGCAGGAAAGTGGCTCTGTTGCTTGATTTCAAGTCGAAGGAGCCTGAGGGCAAACAGAATGGTTCATTGGGCTGTCTAAGCCTGCAGTGGCATATTAGTAGAGGATGGATTCCCCCCCATTCTACACAGTCACAAAGGACAGGCATATGAGAGAGAGGTCATGTGGCTCGCCGATTCTCCCCGCTCCAGCCACAATGCCTGATTAAAGAAATTATCCTAATTTTTCCCAGATGAGTGTCCCAAGGAAATGCACACAGTCTTACAAAGCATTTCTTCTGGAAGAGTCTGCAGAAATAGGATGTTCTGGCAGTACTCTAAAGCTGGGAAGTTCCCCATCTTCCAGAGGACTTTCCAAGAAGGGGCATTTGAGGGTGATTTTCACTTCCTCTGCACTGGCTGAAATGACATATGAAATAACCTGTTGAAGTCTTGGACTACAGAGGAGAGCCTTTGCTGCAGCCAAGTGTCCTGCAGAACAAGCTAAAACTCTTCAGCTCAGCCTATAGATCTCTCTGACGCTATCAGAGTGTGATAAAAACCATGGCAGCCAGTAGAGCTGGGAGCATCCATATTGTTTGTGCACTGTTCTTGAGTGAGAAGAATATAAACCTTTTAAATGTATAGCCTATTTCTTAAGAAGTAGTTTTGGTTTTTTTCCTGAATTACTCCAATAAGGCATTTGCATTTGATAATTTAACTGCTATGGGGGCTGTTTCAGGTAGCAAATTTGCTGCTTTGTTCTTCACAACATGAGGAAATTTATTTTAAAAACAAGTTTTCAACTTCAAAGCTTTATAAGCTGACAGAAAACACAGCACACACACACACCACCCATGCTTCACATTTTAGCCATTTGCAGAGCCCAAAAGCGGTGTGGAGACGGCTGACAGTAAGGAGATTGAAAGAGCTTTTCTGTGTGGGCTCCTGCTGCAGCCAGATTAGATGAGGGAATTAGAGGCAGGGTGTGGTTCCCACCTCGAATGCCTCTCCTGCAGTTCACAGACCTGCACACTGCCTTATTAACACGCACTTCCCTCTCTCCTTCCAAACATGCAAACTGCACCATCTCCCAGGTCCCTCCTTAGCTTAAGGGCTCTGGCATGTTCTCTGCTGACTTTCTGGAACCCAGGGATTTCCAATTATTTCCACATCCTCCTCCTGTTTCTCTTCTGGCTGTGGTGCCTTTGGGCTCCTGCTTGACTTCCCACTCCACAGGTCTGCAAGGCAAGGGCAGAAACACCAAAATTAAGAGAGCAGAGTAATATTTGCACAAGGCAGAAGGGAAGAGGAACAAATATAAATTGCCTGGGACCAAATCTGCTTATTCTGTCTATCTTGCTCCTTTCTAAAGAGGCAGCCTTTCTGTCTCTTCAGGTTCTTGTTAAGCTTGCCAGAGCATCCAGCTTTGTCTCTCTCAGTTCTTAGGAAACAATGAGGAGTGTCTGCTTTTAGGTACAAAAGGCTGCATCAAGGTGAGCTACAGGCAGCATGTTTTATTCGACTATGTGGCACCACACTGCAGCATATCTGAGAAGCCTTGAACATACTATTGCAACATTTTAAATTCTTGCATTAGATGACATCTTCCCAGAGCAAAAGTTGATCCCAATCTGATAAGCAATTGTTGCAGAGCCTGCACCTAAGGCCTCTCCAGCACTCAGTCTAGCAATTCCCTCACAAAGATCCCAGCTTGGCCCATCACACAGCCCTAACACACTCCCTTGGCCTTCCAGTGCCTGTTTAACTGCTCTTCTATTTTGCTGCATATCAGAGACACTCCTCACTCCACTCCTTCCAGACTAGAAAGCTGGTGGCTGTTAAGAAGCCTCCTCCAAGCCCTTCCCTGGCCAAGGCTACAAAGCGCCTGCACCCTCTTGCCTGCTGTGGGTACTACTGCAAATTACCCCCTCCACCCTGTTCCCAGGCCAAGTATTGCAGGGAGGAAGGGGAAGGAAGGAAAAGGAGATAGCAAATGGACTTATTGTTCACAAGAAGGGTGGGGGAAACGTAGTGAAAAGCTGAGCTGAGATGCAAGGCTCTTTTAGTTTCCTCCTTCTCCTGTAAGGACAATTTCTGCTGTTTCCACTCTTCCCCATTCCACTCCCCCACTCTAATCCAACTCCTGCCCTTAAAGGGAGGGGAAGAACTGTGCCTGTCTTTTGCAGAAGTCCTGGCTGGATGCTCTTCTCTAGGAAGTCAGTCAATCAAAGCAGCTCTCCACACTGGCAGAGCTGGGCATGTTGTGAAGGCCTAGGGTCAAGTTATCGATAGCACTGCAGGGCTTCATATGCCCATCTGTTGGATGGCCAGAGTAGGACAGACACCAAGCATTTATCTGGTTAATTACTCCTTTCATTTTCTACATTATTCCCATTTCAAAATCTGTATGCATACACTTGCAGCCCCTAACAATAGCATGTTTGTGTGATTCCAGCTGACCAAACAACAGAAGTTATTTATAACTACAGATGACCGGACTCTGCTGTATTTTCATTTATGTAATTTTCCTTAGATCATCCATTGGAAAGGGGTCATACTTTCATGTTTCTCACACGCAGAGGCCCTGTAGGTTAGCACACAGGAGATGAACCTTGGCAGCCTGCACTGCTGGACTGCCTGAAGAAGAATTCTCACTGCAGCTGCCTGAACCAAGAACACACAGGGGCTGAGGGTGAGGTAGTTGTTCTCAGGGCTGCACGAGCCAGCAGGTGGCTGAAATGGCAGGACCAGTGATTCTCAGATATAAAGCTTTGTAAAACTGCTACTCATTTGTGGGTTTTTCTTTTGTCAAGGCTCACTGGCATTTCAGAGGAACAGTCAGTGCCTGAGGAATTCCAAAATAAGTCAGTGGAATATTGAGAAGTGGCATTAAGTAAACAGGATAAACGACCATAAGGTGAAACCTCTTATTCTTAGATGGGAAACAGAGCCACAGCATGTCCATCCATGCTAACAGAGCATAATTTCCCATCCACATCAATTCACTGAATTTAAAAACACGTTTAATTTTTTTAGATGCTTCTCTCAGAACAAGCTTAAATGGGGACAGGCTTGAATTTACTTTGGTAGTTGGGACATCAAAGGCTACCTCTTTGAGGCCCTTCTACCTACAATCTTTTCACATTATATGGAAGGCTTACAGTAGGTAAAGCACTTTCTGTAGTCCCGCCACCATGAAACAATACTATCCAAGACAAATTAATTCAAACAAATATACTATAACAAAAAAACCCCACAACTTGCAAAATTTCTTGTTTCTATTTAGTAAATAGGGCAGCTCTCCACAAGGCTTCTAGAGGCGGCAAGAGACACAAAGGGAACTGCTATGTCCAAGGTCTCCTTTTAGGGTTGCACATCAAAATTCAGAGCAGCCAGATGGAGACAGCAGCATATTTTACAGTACACTGATATATGAAATAGGCCTCACAACTAATCCTAGCAGATACATACCCAGCCAGGGCATATCTATAAAATAAAGCCACAATATCTTTTCCTTAAAATAGAGAGTATTAAGGAACTTAGTGATTAAAAATACACAATAAAACACACAGATGGCAATAAACAGGACAGAAATTAGTCATCGAGGTTTCATTCCTTTATGTTAAAGCACCATAGGCATTTTTAATTGGTCCAGCCCAAATAACAGAAAAAAAATGTATCCAAGGAAAAAACAGGGGTCTTCTTTGGGGTCCTTAAACATTAACCTGCACTGAGGAGGCTGTGTCCATGCAACTGAATAGTGGTGCTGGTCTTCAGTACAAAAACTTTTCCTACTTACAGGGGGTTATCTTTCCCATTTGATTTTCTTCTTTATCTGTGGGAAATTTAGGCATTTGCTGAAGATTTCAGAAAAGGGAAGTCGCCTGGTATTGGGAATTCTGATATCACAGCCGTGGAATGCCACACACTTATTAGCCAAGTGTTTCCATCCCTCTGTATACATGACTCTTTCCTCAAGCCAATAATTTTCATAACCTTTTGCCCTTTCCATGGCATCATAGCTATTTGGTAATATTTACTTTTTTTCCCATCTTGTAAAATGTATGACGCCGTTGCGTTACTAGTTCGTGACTGATCTCCAGATAGATCAACTCAAACTCAACAAGTGGTTCACAGAGTTTGTGTTCCCAAGTATGTTAGTCAATAACCCCTAATTTATCTAAGGAAAAAGATATCCAAATGATTAAGAAGGAGGTACCACAGCTTTTTTAAGATTCTGTCTGGTGCCATTAGTCTCAGGCAGCAGTCTCACAACTGAATTTACTGGAAGAGCTTTTATCTTTTGGAAACCAGTGCCTTCTGGGCTAATGCTGAGAATATGTACTTGGCACTATATCCAACGCAGGGTTGCAGTTAGCAGCCAGTATAGCACTTCCATTCAGCAAATAACCAATTTATTACTAAGGACCTATTTGTAATATTACTATCTACTAAAACTAGACATTATTGTAACTGCTACATGGTCTAGGCCAGATAAAGTTCCACTGTCACCCTCATGCCAACTTCCAAGAACCATGAACACTAGCTAAAGTGCCAATTTGTCAACAAGTTACAGACTTTATTTAGAGAAGAGCAGGAAAGATCCAACTGCTGTACTTATATCAGAAAGAAGACCGAAATCGCTTTTAGCCTAATCCCCAATGTAGAATGGATTGTGAATTATTTTTCTCAACATATGTGTTAAAATGGATGAGTGACCTGAAGGACATTCAATTAATCAACTTAGGTGGCCACACTTCCAGTAAGAGAAAACTCTGTTGCCTACTGACTGTTGAGGAATCATCTTGTAGAGAATAGTGAAAATTTAAGAATATAGTTATATGTCTTCACATCCTGGAAAGTCTGTACTGAAAGAAAAACTGATTTGAAATATACACACCTAATTTTTACTGAGTCCAGAACACGTCTGTAATAATATGTGCTTCGAAATGTTTATTTTGCCAGGAAACTCCAGCAATCTAGATCTTCTATACTGCAAATCAAAACAGAAGTGTCACAAACCTGCCAAGTTCCACGTGGTGCCCCATGGGTACCTCAGAAGTTTTGTGCTTTGCATCCTGTCTCCTCAGCATGAGGTCATCTGCAATCTCTGCCTCAGAAAGGTCCTTTCCTCTTACTGCCTCTAGCAGACTCATATAAGGATCTGAAATACAACAGCATAGTGTGTGAATAGAGTAGATCAGAGTAGAACTATTATCTCTCTAGTGTACTGGATTTTCAAAAATGTGAAAACTTTCTTAGAAATCTTGCAGACTAAAAAAAATTTATAGAATGAAGTGTAATACAGACCCTCAGTCCTTCTTTTACCCTTGAGCAGAAAAAGTAAAGAAACAGTCATCTATGGGGAGGAAGCTGCACAGAGCAGGACCTGCATTTTCCTCCAGGATGCTCAGTCTGGATGGCACGGTGCCTACGGTATTGCTGCTAGAGACATTCCTGAGAAGCCTGAAGGAACACAGTAAGTGTCTGGTAAAATACGCAGGGATCTCTGCAAGATTCAGGCCAAGCACTGAACATTTTCTTCCTGCAACATTGCTGCCCTTTTTTCAGTTTGCTTGATAAAAACTGTAGTCATTATTCTCTGTGTGGTCAAAGAATAGAATCATAAAATCATAGAACCATTTAGATTTGAAATGACCTTTAAGATCATTGAGTCCAACCATTAACCCAGCGCTGCCAAATCCACCACTAAACCAACAAAGACTATTTAGGCTGCCCATCACATATGGGAAGCCTTGGGTAGGAAATCTGTCATACAGGTTTGTGTAGCACCTCTCCCCCATCTCCAGATGTTGGAGGGGAAGCCATACAAGATGGAGTTACAAACCTCAGAAGTATGCTTGGTCTTGTCTATCCCTCTTCCGCCACCAGTACTAACACTGCAGATCTGTCCAGTGTGGAAATATGAGTTCAAAAGCCTTTCACTCTCTCTGCTGACTTCTATACAGCTGCTAAGCTTATGCATGATATGTTTATGTTAAGGGTATGGTGTAAACGGGGCTTATTTTGCATAGCTGTCTGAAAATGTCCCATCTCCTCCTTTTCAAAAATGGGCAAAAGACCAAATACTTCTGTAAAGCTTTTAAAATCCTATAGTCTACAGAAGACTTTAAATCTTCTAAAGCAAAATTTAACATTTGCACAGAGAGTGGGCATTTTTTATGGGAGAATGTTACATTGTTAAAAAAGCTGTGTTTAAAAGCTTTCAGATAATCCTAATCACCAAGGTACACTAAAAAGTAGAAAGGATAATTCTGCATGAATTCTGCACCTTCCAAATGGTTACAGATTCCTTTAAAGATTTGTCTAACACAGGCAGCATAGTGTAAATTCTTAGTAAAAATGAGGATTAGTAACAGCATTTCACATAGTGATGGGTTTGTAAAGTACCTCCTATTTATTTTGGTCTCAGACTCATCATGAGAAGAGAAAGAGCTTGTAATTTCTTGATGAAGTAATTTAGTGAATGGGGGGCAAAGAAAGTAATTTAATTACTGGCTTAAATAATTTATGTGACAGCCATGCAGTTCTTTTATCTTCTGTTAGGCAATGTGTTCACTTTTTTTATGTCTAAAGCTTTAACACAGTGTGTCACAGTGCTAAACCCAGAAAGTGTGGAAAGCCCAGAGTCTCTGTGACAGAGAATCAGATTGCAAATTAATTAATTCCTCTTTGCTGCTTGGAATCGGGACTGGTAGGCACAGCTTTTTCCAAGTTTGTTTCACCCTGAACTACATAAGTATACTTAAGACATTTTCCAGTGGGCAGTACAGTATCACAGCAACCTTGCACTGAACAGTACTGAGGAACTCCAGAGACAAGGTGGGGAATGGCGTGAGCTGGGCTCAGCACAACGCTCACATGCCTTTCTCTGGGCCAGTGAAAAGTCTGGTGAAGAGGGCCACACGCACAGCTCAATGAGACCTCATAAAAAGAAGCTAGATCACCGTAAGAAAATACCACAGGCTAATCCACAGGTGGCTGGAATCTCAGTTGTAATATACCCATTAATGTCATTAGGAATATTCATCTCCAGCATCAGTGAATCTGGCTCTCTTTAGCTCCAAAACTTGCAGACCCCTCTGCAGAAACAATTAATACCCATTTAGGTAATTCTGGCCCATGGTTACTCTTACTCTGAGATACAGATTGCATTCAGGAGGTCTTGTTTCTCAGGTGTTGAAAATCAAGGACAGGAAGTAATCCAGTGTTATTACCTCTGTATTTATCTTCTAGGCAGGAAAAAATGAAGCATGAGACATCAGTGAACCAAGCCCCGTTACCTCTCAGAAAAGATTACACGGGAATTCAAATGTCCTGGTATAATTCACAGATTCCTGAGTTCACATGAACAGCAGCAAAAGAGGAAAATTGCTCCATATCCTGTAGAGAGGAAATGAAAGGTATCTGGAAGAGAAGAATGTGCTGTGTGGTGCGAAAATGCTGTTTTGATTCCTGATGCTAAACAGCTGCCATATTTTCGTGTGGAATCACTTGACTTAGTGAGAGAATAGCATCTTCAGGATTGTGAAAAGTCTATTCCAGACTCGAGCTGTCTGAATTGGCAGCTGTGAGAACACCCACAGGAAACATGGGACCCTGGAAGAAAAAGTGTAGGAGTACATCCTGTGGGGATAGATAAAAGTCAGAGCCGGGCTATGGGAACCTCTTCAGAACAAACATGCAAATACAGTTTCGCAAGTCAAAGTCCCAACTGTTTGTTTAGGGATTTTTCGGTTATTTGTTGCTTTTATTTGGCTTTCACAGAACAGAAACAGAGAAGGGATCTCAGAAAAAAAAAAAAAAAAAAAAAAAAAGATGAATGAAATCAAACATTAGATGTTTTCTTTATTGTTTGGTGTGGGTTCATGTGCTTCATGTGCAGTGCCACGGCTTGCTTCGTTTGCCTTGTGATAGGAGATTGCCATAATATACCTATTTCTGGTCCACTGAGTTTGATAGTTTGTCTGCACACACAGCCAATAAGAGCAGTGCTAGGGAAGAGCTGCCTGTAATTCCTCACTGTTGCCCTTTCATGGACAAATGCCTCCTCTCATCCACATGAAATCTTACAGCTCGTGAGGAAGTATAACAATGGGAAAGAATTTAATCCATTTCTTAATTATTAAGTGCTCCCAGTCACGGAAATCAAATAGCAATCAGTGTCATGGATACAGACAGCTTCCCCTGAATACCAACAGGTGACTGAGAGACCCCCTGCCATAAGAACACTCACTCCCTTGTGCTCCTGTCATTGTGGTAATATGCTCATCTTTTTTCTTACCTTTATATGCCGTCCTGAATAAAGCTGGATGGATTTGGTTTTATCTTGCCTAGATTACATTTTCATTTAATATTTGTACAATATTTTTCTCAGTCTTTCAGGCAACTTTCTGCTGTTTGTACAAATGATACTCTGCAAAATCAATGCCCACAGATTGGTTGCACATTGTGTCAATTAAGATTTCCTTTTCTTTCTGAACATTCCTTATTCCCATGTCACTGAGAAGGTTGAAAAGGAGGTTGAAATTGGCTTTCTGCATGCTATCTATTATTCTTTGTGTGGCACATGCTGTATGTGCTCTTGTTCTTTTTACTTTTCTGTATAAATGATCTTAATCTTTTCAATTTTTTCCTACAAGGAATATGTTCTATGTGGTTCTCCGCTATTTTTGCTACCTGCCTGGAGTTTGTTTCTACTCCTGCATCTGCCTATTTTTTTGGCATGGGGTTACTAAAACCAAATGAAATAACAAAAATGAGGGCATGGCATATTAGATGCAACATGTAATACTCTCCGTTTGATTGTCTACTTACTTCTAATGTGCAGTCTAACAAGTTCTTTTTTCTGTCACACACCCAGAAGACATACTGACTGCGTTGTTCATGATAACTCCTTAAGCCTCCTTGTTTTCCCAGGAGGTTAGTACTACATTCAGAACCCATTCATATAAAAAAAATAATTTAAAGTATATTTTCATGTCCTTCTGTTGTTCGTTTCGTAAAAAAAAAAGAAAAAAGGAAAGAAAGAAAGAAACAACCACCAGCTCAGTAGAAGTTTAAAGAAGTAAACATTTTACAAGTTATCATGCAGTGTAGAGAATTGGTGACCATCTCTCAAAGTGCCTTTTGAATCCCCAAATGCTGATGGGAAATATTCTGGAGGCACAAATAGACTGCAGATGTTGGAGAATACATCTTAGAATTCTGCTGAACATATTACCCTACTGGGAAGCTGTTTCAAGTCTCCAGGGACATTCCTCTGAGAGCCCAGCTGATTGTCTCATATTGAAACAACATGTCCAAGATACATTCCAAGTAAAAGAAAATAGAACAGGGGTACTCTGACCAAATATAAATCATGGGGCTAAAGGGCAGTTTATCTTCCGTCCTTCTACCATTTCTTTTCTCCCCCAATGAATATTCCCCCCAGGGAAACAGACCACTGGGTAAAGGACTGCCAAACATGATGACTCAGACATTAGGCACTGTCCCCAAGTGCTTCACAGATGGTGTCTGGATGGGAAACCCAGATCTTTCGGCACCATGAGCCTTGCTACTTTTTTTTCTTCTACTTTTTTTATTTAATTCACTGCAGCATTACTTCTGATCTCATGTCAAGCAAGCCCTTATAGCACTGTTGCCCCCCACAATGAATCCTGATCCTGACCTTGTAACAACCAATGTCATTGGCACATAAAAAAGATAGGAGAGAAATCCCAGCAGACCTTGAGGAGTGGGAAAAACAAAGCTAAAATAAACACATTACTTAAAAGATTATCCTGTGTCCAATTGAAAAAAAAAATTAGCAAAGAGTCTGCTGCAAAATACAGGCATATTTTGAAGTACAGTGCATTTGCATAATTGCACAATTGTAGGTACAATGAAAGAAAATGTTCTCTGCACAGATTTTATTGGCCTGTTTCTTTTTGTAGAATCCTGTTTCTTTCAGTAAAATCCTGTTCCTTTCAGTCTGCTTTATGTTTCCCCAAAGCTAGCACATCTTGGGATGCACATCTGGACATGGGCAAGCCTGAAAGCAATGGCATATTTCTGTATTTCTCCAGTACTGTATGTTCACACTAGACACTGAAGAAATCCTCTGCGGGGAAAAAAAAAAAAAAAAAACAAAAAAAAACCCAGCAGTTTTTCCTCCCATGAAGACAAGCTTAAGAAATGCTCTGTAAAGCCTTATAGATTATGCACAATGAATCCAGCTATCACAATCCCAAACAAAACATATCATAGGAAATATGAAATCCTCCTTCCTCTCTGTCTCCCCCTGTCTTGCACACACACACGCACAAACCCAGTTGCAAAGGATTAAAGAGGAATTGCACGTTGAGAAGAAACAGGTCCAGCAAGGGGTTTTTTGCTTCCTCTTCTTCCTCTCCTTTTGTTTTTAAGGTTTACCACTGGTACCATCTATAAGAAGCAAAAGAAGAACTATTCACTCAAACTGGAAAGGATAAATATCTAGGTATTTTTGTGGGCTTCATTATGGTCCAAAGGCTAGGTAGCAATTCATTGAAGTTCTCCAATTTACACAAATTCACCTGAGTAGTAATTCTGTTTAAATCAATGGAGTTAGTTTAGCATGTATAAAAAAGAAATGGAACACAGACATTTTGTTTCTAGAGGGCACCTGATAGGTCCCAGAATTGAAAGCAGCAACTCTTATGTCAGTTGATCACTCTGTTTTTTAAAAAGGAGCAACTCTTATGTCAGTTGATCACTCTGTTTTTTAAAAAGGACCGTCTGATAAAAGTTGATAGCACTCTGCAGAGCCAATGTCCCTGAGCCAGGGGTTTTACAAGCAGCAGAAACAGGGTCACAGACACTGACCACCACAGGATTCCTTGCTTGAAGACAGTCACTTCAGAGCCACACCTGGAAAGATACACTTCTTAAGAGCCAGTTGGTGAACTGCTAAGGAACCAACAGCATAAATCAGCATAAAACTAGCCAGGTTTCCAAAATGTGCCTAGCAGGCAGTTTTCAAGCCTGCCTGGTTTTGGAAGCAACTTTGTCAAAATTGGACCCTCTCCACAAAGTGCTTTGATGTTGATGAATTGGTAAATTCCAACAAAAACTTGTTTAGTCAGAATTTTTCTGACCAGCTCTACTTCCTCCTTCTGCCAAGCCTATTTACTCATTCTCAAACTTTCTGTGTGGCTTCAGGCAAAGGTTTTCTGCCACGGCCTTCCCAGCTGCAGAGTTCAGGCAGAGCTGAACACAAGCTGTTGTCCACTGGGGTTCTCCCCTTCCATATTCCTGTGGGAGAGAAGCTCCATGCAGCAGCACAGCTCCCAGCCTCCCTCTCCATCCATAGTACAGCTCCATCCAGACCTGTGTAGCTCAGGAGGCTTTGGTGTGGGGACTAAAGTACCATCATCTCCATTTTACCCCATTATCACCCCAGAGAAAGTGAAGCATGGAGAAATAACCAGTGTCACAGCAGCATTAAAAGTATGGCCTGGCCAATAAAATGCCTGGCTTCATACTGAGCCCAGTGGTCCAGAACATCTATTTGCATGTTTAGAGTCACACAGAGGCTGTTGTGAACTTGAGTCCACCATGGACCTGGATGAACCTGTGCATAAAATGGGGAGGGAAGCTGGAAGAGAATAGGCCAAGATTATATTAAAGCATTTCTATCCTGGACTTGCAAAAACAATGCCCTGCATTGAGACGAGGTGTTATTGTCTGCTTTTAAGTTTACCCTCTCTTTCAAGTTTTTCTTTCTTAATAAAGTATCTGAGGTCATGCTATTGTCATTAGAGCTTGGCGAGTGCTCAGCAGCTGTCACCGTGGCAGCAGGAGTGTGCCTGGTGCCAGTCCCCTTTGTCACGACAGCCACAGCAATGTAAGGAGAAGGGCCTTGCAGGATGCAGGACAATACTGGGAAGGAAAAGGAGGGAATCCTCGACCTTGGGCCAGGGCCTGGTGGCAGACTATTGAACCCCGCGCATCTCAGCAAACCACAAGGAGTAAAAATTCTTGGAAGCTGCAAAGGTTGCAAGTGAAAACAAAAGATTCTATCATGTGGGAAATAGAACAAAACAGAGAGAAATTTGTTTTGTTTTCAGAGATAAAATAAGCAAATAGCACTCTGCAAGGGTCAGGAGCACCGCATCCCACATGCAGCACTCACGGAAGGGAGGAGGACAGAAAAGCTGGAGGGAATCTGGAAGCAGGTAGGCAAGTGCTCTCTCTGGAACTTTCCAAATCTTGCGCTGTGAGCAAGGGACTCCCTCATGAAAAAAAAAGGGTGATGATGCTGTCCACTAGAATCTAAAACATAAAATTGTCTATCCAAACAAAACCCTGATTATGTAATACAATCAAATAATTGTCTTTTGAGCCCATAGCCGAAGCAAGGGATAGAAGCAAATAAATCACCACTACTGAGTTTTGTCAGTTGAGTGATTGGAAAAGACCAGAGCAGGATAACTAGCACCAACTTCCTCATGCTTCTGTTAAAGCAAGGCTAAAGCCTGTGCCCATAAGTGCCTGCAGGAGCACACAGTGAGGATGGTGTTATTGGTCCCTGTAGACTTATTAACTTAAAAAATGTTTCACAACTGGCATGTTGGAGCATTTTGTCCCCTTTTTTATTTGTATTTCTATATCAGTAACACCCTGGACTAGGAGCTGCTTCGCTATTTCTCTCCTGCTCACTTCTGTTCTGCAGAACCACTCCAGAAATGCCAGCAATTACTAAGCTAACCCTCACCTAGCAATCAGTGCAGCCTCCTTTGCACTGTGTACTCTGTGCACAACTTTCATAACTTTGTGGGTGTTCCTTTAGGACAGGAAGTGAAGAAATAAATCATATCCCAGTGGAATCACTGGTGTAGCTCTGAACTGGTAGGATGCTGCTCAAGCTGCAGTTTGGCTGGGATGCCTAGGCCAGTACTCCTGTATTTTGAAAAATACCGTGGCATTTTTAAAGACCACAAGTGGTCAGAACCTCAGCTTTATTCCTTATCCAAAAGAAAAATACCTCTTGAAGCAGAAAAGTCCCACAGTGGGTGAGCAGGACTCACAGTGCCACCTGCTGAAGCACCTGGGCTGCTCAGAGCCACAGCCAATGTCCCTCCAAGAAGCCAAGGAAGGCCTGGCTCCATGGCCATTGCAGTCAGCCTGGTATTAGCACCAGCTCATCCTGTCCAATTTCCTACATGTAAAAATCTCCTCTTGGAAACAAAAAAAATGCACCCCAACGGATGAAGGGGACTGGGGAGGTGGCACACACTGGGTGCTGTGGCACTGTGGGAAGGCAGCAAAGGTTTGGGGTTTGTGACATGAGAAAGATTATTGCCTTTGGTCAGAGCAGTCTCTGTGCCAGCAGCCAGGCTGGTTATTACCCCGAGACAATACAAGTTGTTCTTTTTCTTTCTCAGTAATTTCACAGCTTCCAGCCCCTGCTGGAGTCCTTTGCTCCCATGTTCCCTGCACTCTGATCTGTGGATCCACTCAAAAGATGGTAAAGCTCCCTTAGACTTGAAAAGGAGTGGTTAATTTAAACAGACTAGGGACATATCTATTAACTAGCTCTTTTTGTGTTTTTCCTGTCCTCGTGCTTGTCAGTATGGGACTGCAAGTAGCTAAGACCTGAAAAAAAAGGGCACCTGATAGAGTGCTCTCCCTCTCCCAACAGGGTTGTTTAGTCAATCACCAGCTCCTAGGAGCTCACATCCAGCAGCAGCAGTTCGATTGACTCATATATTCGCCAACAGCAGGTGCATTATTCCCGGAGCTATTTACTCATAACAGCCCTCATGTAGACTGTCCCTCTCTAGTGCGATACCACTATCTGAAATGATACAAAACATCTGAAGAAGGGAGAATGTCCTTGGTGCAGTCAATAACAGAGAGGAATGGACACCAGGACATGAATAAACAGGGCTGGTTTTGTCTAGACTCAGGTACTGTCAGCCTCTCAAGAGACCATGATAAAACCTCAAAAATGAAGCAGGAAGGTAAACATACAGTATCTTCCCTTTGAGGGTAAGCAAATTGCATGGACGATCTACTGAATGAAATCGTGCAGGGAAAGGGGGGTCCAGTTGGTGGGCGATAGAGACAATGTGTTGTCTGAAATGGCTTGGGAAACATGAGTGGGGCATGTATTTTTCCAGGCATGCTTACAGCAAGGAAGTTCACATGATACTCACAAACCAGCCACCCTTGCACCCTGCTGAACCTTGTTTATGCTTACCATCTTTTCCTCTTTTTTTTAACATTACTAATAAAAACAAAAAGAAAAAAAAAATCAGTTTCTTGGCTGCTCATAAACTGTTCTACAACCTTTCCGTAGAGAAGAAACAGAAGGGGGAAGGGAAGAGCAAATGTGGCATGGGCTCTGTGACTGTGGTTTTTGTTTCCATAAACCTTAGAGCACAAGAATGCATGAGATATTTACACAAATCTTTCCACAATTCCTGTGGCCTTTGGTAGCATTGCATTTGCATGACTTCACCACTGTGGCTGGTTTGTGCTTTCTCAGCAGCATTGCCTGCAACAGGGAGAAATCCTGGCTATTCCCAGTAGTTCTGTCTCCCACCCTCAGATACAGACACACCAGTGCATATTAAATACAAGCTATGTTAATGCAGGAGTTCCTGTCCTGCTTGTTGTCCAGTTTCCCAGGGATGGTACAGGAAGTTTCCCAATTCATCTCATAAATGCAAAAAGAGAAAAATATTATACCTGAAGAAAATATTGGTCATTTAGATCCTGAGGGAATATCAAGGGATATGAAAGGGAGGAGGATGCTTCTGAAAACTGAGGTCGGGCAAACATAAGGAAAAGTGCAAAACAAAGATTTTGCATCAAGAACTCACTTTATACTTGCCTGCCCTCCTGCCATCACAGGATGGTGGGAAGCTGAGTGAATGGAGAGAGTGTCTCCAAGTGAATAGGCTACTGAATAAGAACTTGGCTACTGGGGCTCCGTCCTCTGCTGCCCTCACTGGGGACTTCCAGATATCGCTCTGGTCTGTCTGTACCTCATTTTCTCAGTCTAATAAAGGGATGTTGCTTAACCTTTGCAAAATGCTTTGAGTCAGTGCACAAAAAGTGTTGTGTTAGGACCAAGGAATTTTTTCACTGAATGGGAGTATCAGGTCACTCAACAGACAGGATGCCAGTTGAGGAAACAAATCCATGATGTCTTACAGGGCAAGGTGGTCTTGTCCTTTCTCACTATTGCAGCTGTTGCAACCCTGGCTTCTCCAGTGTTAAGAGATGTCTTTAAAAGGGAGGTTGCATCCTGGATGCTTGTTATGTATGATTTGAGGGAGACTAGTGGAGGAGAGCACACGCCACAGTGCATAAGTCTCAG
This sequence comes from Callaeas wilsoni, assembly GCA_013398955.1. Taxonomy (NCBI): domain Eukaryota; kingdom Metazoa; phylum Chordata; class Aves; order Passeriformes; family Callaeidae; genus Callaeas; species Callaeas wilsoni. The sequence goes on from VWPU01005491.1 coordinate 480,891, forward strand.
CTCTGTTGCTGTGGACTGTACAGGGCAGGTAGAAATTGATTAAAATTGCATTCAAAGCTGTGCCACACTTCTCTTCCCCACTCTGGCTGAGCCTGAGGGAGATACAGCCCAGAGGCAGAAGTAATAGCAGACTCATTTGCAGGAATTTAGCACTTGATATCAGAACCAGTGTGCAATGACATAAGGCAGAAGCATAACCACAGACGGCTTGTAAAAATTCAGCTTTGTCCCTTGCAAGTGAATCCATAATTAAAACTGCAACCCTAGGCTGCTGTATTTATCCAGCAGGACTCACCCCTGCTACCACTTGAGTCAGCAAGTTTCTCTATTTGCAGTAATCCTTTACTTTGACTTTCCTTCATTATTAATAAAACAATTTTAAACTCTTTAATGTCAGCCAAATGGTGTTTCAAATTATATTTTCCAGGGGGAAAAAAAAGGATAGTTGAGTGTTCAGGGGAGAACACTTAGTTATGTTATAGTTCAGCCTGAGAGGCTCTGGTGACTCTTAGAAAGTGTTGAAATTACAGGTTCATGACGTACACAGTGTTGAAACACCATGTTTCTGCAACACTTGGTCCAACGTGAACTTGCAGTTTCAACACTTCCTAGGTCTTTTGTAAAACCTCGTAACTGACCAGAACAAATGTAAATTCCCAAAAAGTCTAAAGCAATGTGCTGCACAATAGACAGACTGGAAAACCCATTTAATTTCCAGCGCTGCTACCCTTACACAGGATAATCATTCTCAAACGATGCTTAATTTGTAAAAAACCTGTCATCCAGGATTAGCTAGTCTCACAGCAAAGTAGTGGCCTCAAGGCACAACTGGTCTGATCTGAAATGGTAATATCCATCTTTCTCCTACTTGTTAACTTTTCTCTTGGTGTCACAAAAAAAATCCATCAGGAAAGTACCTGCCTCATCTTAAGCAATGGATATTCACCAGCGACCTCCAAAATTTGCTGTCCTGGAGCTTAGCAGAGACCATAATAACAAAATGTTAAATACAGGGATAAAACCTTCTTGACCAAAGGGAATCTGCAATTTCAAAACACAGCAGAATTTGATATTTAAAAACACACTATGGCATTATTTCAAAATACCGTTTGTTAAACAAGCAGGAGACAGGAGAGCAGGCAGAATCAGGGCTCACACAGTGCTTATTTGGAAGATGAGAAGACTACAGGATTTGTCCTCGACAAGTTACACTTAGCTCATTCAATTTCATTTTAAAAAGGAAAAGAATTGCCACTCAGGGGATACACTGAGAAACAGCTTTATGCCCCAGCTCCTGTAGGCAGCTTGGATCAGGAGGCTCCTGCACCTGAAGCCATCAGAGATGCAGCCACCTGGAGCACTTGGCAGCATGGGGATGCCCCAGTTCCTGCTCCTGTCAGCAGACAGGGGACCATCCATGTGTGTAACCACTCAGGCATGGGAAAGAGGTCAAGTGAAATAAACCCTCAGGCTGAAAGTGCACGCAAAAACCAGGTCTCATGTGGAGGCTAAGTAGGACTGGATGTGATGTGTGCCTGCTGGAGTAGGTCCAGGAGGACTCCTAACACCAGTACATACCCTCTTGAGCACTTACACAAAGCACCCTCCAATAATGAAGATGAAATGGGAGTTTAACAATACATTTCTTTTTGTTTACCTGGCTGTGTTTTGATTATTTAATGCTAATTTTAGTACTTGGGCACTTGGAAAAAGGTAACACAGAATAACTATGTTGTGTGTATTGGGCTGTAAATATAGAGCCTTACATACCAGGTTGGGTCATTCTGCATCAATCAAAGCTGGAATGACAACAGAAATAGCAGTTTTGATGTTATATACAACTGAAGATCTCATTTCTTTTTAGAGAACATAATTTCTTAAGATAGCAGAGAGCTTACTTGGAAAATCACGATAAATGATTACAAAAGTCTCTCTTCTCTGCAACTTCTTACAGAAGCTGCTCTTTTTTTGGACCATTGCAGTGTGCTGCATACTAGGAAGAAGGTACTTATGACAGGATTTATTTGCAGCTGTGAGCCAAAATACATATTGCCTTAGACGAGAGTCAGTATTATCACAAAGAACCATGGCGGCTGGGGTTTAATGAAATTGGACCTGGGTGTCAGATTTTAGCTTGGTAAAGTTAGCAGCTGGGATGAATTGGACCAGAAATGTGCTGTGTAACAGGATTTCACTGGAATTCTTGTGAAAAAAAAAAAAAAAAAGAAAAAAAAAAAGTATGTGGAATATGTCATGCAAACAGTTGACAGTGTAGCTGCAACACCAAACATTAAATAAATAAATTCCATACGTAACACAGGCACAGAAAAACTTTTCAGGAAAGCGCCTCAGAGCTGCATAGCCTCGCATCTATAAATCTCCATTAAATCAGTTTGAGTGGGGCGAGAGTTAGAGACAGAGCTGCCAGAAATAGCTCTTTTCCTGCAAGATGTAGAAAAGATTACAGCTGAGATTGAGACGGTGGCGTGGAGAGGGAAGGCAGGGGAGGGGTGGGGGAGAAAAGAGGCAAATGAGTTGAGCTGGAGGAGGCGGGGGAGCTGTGAAAGGCATCTCATAAAAGTCCCATTTGTTGGAAGGCTGCAGGAAGTGGAGGCAGCTTTGGCACACGTGTCCATGGTGCTAAATTAACTGTTAACACAAATAATCAAAGTGCAAGGCCCATCAAGCTGCTGGCGCCAGCAAAATGAGGGAGCGGCCAGGTCAGCGCTGCCTCTGGAGTGAGCCGGCTAGCAGGTGGAGACCAACCAGGGACCCGACAGGATGGAAGTGCTTACAGAACACACTGACCCACTGACAGAGGAAAACATGGCTGCACTCCTGCTTTCCAGCTATTGTGTGCACAGCGTCTTCTGTGTGTATTTTTATTTTGTATCTATTTATCATATTTTATGTAATTTTTTCCCTATTTTATTTCTTAAAAAAAAAAAAACAAAAAAAACCAAACAAACAAAAAAACAAAAAACCAAAACACTCTTCTTTCACAGCACTGGAGTGCTTGGACACCTCAGGCTGAGTTGTAATACAGTTCAGCCTTTATTTGGCAGCATTGGTGGAGGAATGGCTGAACGGGACAAAGGAAGAGTTCAGGCACGAAAGCACTGATTGCTCTCCAGCACTACCCTTTGGAAGGAAAAACTGCTCTTTAGAAAGAGATCTGAAAAACAATGTGGGCAGGAGTATTTCCACCTGGTTTGTTCTCTCTCACTGTCAGAGAGTCCACAGCCCTATTCTGTTCTGTAAGTATGGTGCAGATACTTCAGGAGGTGCCATGGCATTGCAGCCACCCCAGCAGTGAAGCACACGAACCCGCCACAACTCTTGCTGCTCTGTGCAGAGCAGAGACAGACCATGCGGTGGTACTTGCTCCTGCTGAGTAGGATTAGACTTGTAAGCAAGCAGGACTTCTACAATCAAGTTGAGGTTCACTGAAAGTCTCAAACGATCTCACTGTTTTGTGCTGTGAAAACGCAAATTGTTCCAACTATTGCCCAGCTCCAATCTCGAAGACATGCTCGCTGGAAAGGATGCCTGGGAAGCAGCTTCCACCACACCGAAACAGCAGGAGTTCTGTGCTGAATTCACTGGCTGCTTCATTCAGCTCCCTGACACAAGACAGCTGTAAACCCACTTTAACTGCCCAGTAAAGCCAGGTTTACAATTACTTTGCATGACCAAAGCAATCACAGTGCAATGGTGAATGAAGCCCTGGAATTACCGGGATCTTTCACCTCCTTGCCCAGGTACAATACACAGAGCTACACAGTATAATGAATCACATGTGTATCGTATACCTGTGCTATGTACATACATATTTATATCACACACTTTGGTCTTGTGTGGCTTTTCTTGGACATGCACGCATTCTCTACAGACACAGTTGTGGGCATTTACAGTTTACCAAAAAAAAAAAGCCCACTTGTAGTTATAAGGTATTACAATAGAAAACATGGATAATTGCTTAGCAAAAAATTTCCTGGGAAAAACAAAACCCAGAAATGAACACTCATGCTGAATCAAATTACTTGTAATTATAATTACTTATGACATATAATGAATAATATGATTTAAAAAGATATCATTTCATAGAATCACAGAATGGTTTGGATTGGGACGGAACTTAAAAGTCATCTAGTTCAAACCTCCCTACCACAGGCAGGGACAGCTTCCACCAGTCCAGGTTGCTCAAAGCCCCATCCAACCTCACCTTGAACACTGCCAGAGATAAGGAATCCACAGCTTCTCTGGGCAACCAGTTCCAGAGTTGGAATTTCACTTTCACAGTGAAGAATTTTTTCTTAATATCCAATCTAAATTGATCCTCTTTCAGTTTAAAGTCATTCTTCCTTGTATTACTTGTAAAAAGTCCGTCTCCAGCTCACTTGCAAGGCTCCTTTAGGTACTGAAAGACCGCAATAAGGTCTCCTAGAAGCCTTCTCTTCTTCAGGCTGATCAACCCCAATTCTTTCAGCCTTTCTTCATAGGAAAGGTGCTCCAGCCCTCTGATCATCTTCATGGCCCTTCTCTGGACTGTCTCCAATAGATCCATGTCATTTTAGTGAGGATACACATCTTCTGGGCACCTAAACCTTAATTATGTCTTTAATTCATACCTGAAAGTGTAAAATTACCGCCTATCTTTAAAAAAATCTCACTAATTTTTTCTCAGCCAACAGAGAGCAAAATGCCCAAGAAAAATATGGAGAAGGTGAGTGTATAATAATCTTATCATAGGGCGTAGTCATTGCTTTTAGTGAAGAATTTGCTAATAACTAAAATTAAAAACAAAAACCATCATGGAATGTGGCAGAAATATTCACACATCTCATAGAAACAATGTTTTAATGAGGCTTAAATCTAAAAAAATTATATGTAATCTTCCCTATATTCCATAGGGTCACTTTGACATCCATCAGATAGGAACTCTCTGGTAAATCCAAAGATATATCACAGCACTAACAGTAATTTAGACCAGCACCTTTAATATAAGAGATCATCCTTAGTTAATGTTGTAAACTTTAACTGATCCATGGCCAGCTGCATGATCTGTATGAAGAACATTCAGGAATGTTAGCAGCAGATGTTTGATGTGATCAAGGAACAGGTATAAAGATAATTTGCTCATAAGTCAGATTTGTGTAGACTTTTACCGGCCAGGAAAATGTAAGATCTCTCAGGAAAAGAATTGGTTAGAGACACAGAGACAGAAAAACAGACACAGAGAAAGAAACAAAGCAAGAGGAAATAATACTGTCATAGGCCAAAATTACTTATTATTACCCTATGCCCTCTTCTTGATAAGGGTTAAACCAACTTCAGTGAAACCTTCCATGTGTAAAAGTCAACTTGACACAGACAGAAGTTTTCTACAAGGGGAATGGACTAAGCTACAAAAAAACTGAGAGCTGTGCCTTACACCAGAGGTTAGGTGGCCTGTCTTGTAAGTGGTTTATCCAATTTAGCTCTATGGACGTGCTATGGGTCCCTTTAAAGATCCCATTTTATGTGAGTGGTTGATAGGTGGGCGAGTGAGTGCATGCATGTGTCATGGCAGACGGCAAGTGCTATCACAGCTACCAAATTAATGGTAAAGTTACAATTGCTCTGAAAAATGGGAGCCAAGTACCTCCTGAGTAGGCAGGAAAAGGGTAATTGAAACTTTTAAAGACTAGAGAATCTCTGTTAATTGAATAAGAAATGAAAAGAAAAGCCCATTAAACAAAAAGTGTATATTTAAGAGCCCCTTTTCTGACCCTAAGCCAAATTAGAGAAAGAATGTCATCGTTACAGTTTGATAAAAACTATTGGAGATATGAAGAAACCAAGTCAGAAAAAACAAAGTTCCAGACATATAAAGATGAGATCGCTCCAAACACATTAAGACTGAATAAGAGCTAACTTGGCTCCTGTCTTACAAATCATAAATCCAGTCAAAATTTGGTTTTGGAGTTTTCAGGGTATATTATAGATAGTGATAGCTGTATAATGTTAGGCACTGCCGGCTGAATGATTATCCTTTTTCCAATACACCCATTTGTAAAGACACCCCAGCTTTGTTCCCTGTAGTCAGATCTTGGGGTAAGGCTCTCCACAGCATTTGTTTCTCCTTTATGTCTTCTGCTGCTTGTGCGACCTGATGAAGCATGACACTGCTTCACTTTGGCCTGGGTTTTCTTCCAATGAATACTCTGGCATGAGAAGACCAGTCCAACAAGAATTTGGGACATAACCGGGCCAAAATCTTGTGAGAAAAGATGGGCATGGAGGCAAGAAGATTTCCCATTAAGTCATGTGATGTACATTCCTTTGCCTCTGCTACTGATTTACACCAGTGTGGTATAAGAATGACACCTGCTGCCCTCCTTTAACGTTTATATTTCTAAATTGTTTGTCCTTTCAACTGTCAGGAAGGAATTCCTCCTCCTTACTGCTCAAAGGAAAGACAACAAGAACTAGGCCCTCACTTCTGTGTGAGAGAAGGGGAACAAAAATTCCTGCTTCTCTTTACAAGGACCTTAGACAAAATAACTCAGGAGATTGCTGTAGATCCAGACTGGGAAGAAAACAAATCACTTCTTAACACATAGGAAAGAATGTCTTCTAGTCTGAAAGAATAAAGGTTAGATAAAAGGGTAAAGTGAGCCTGGGCCCACTTGAAAACCTTAGCCTGGGATTCAGAGGGTTTTTTAATAACTATTATCTAAATATCAGGAAACCTCCACCAACATATGTACAGGAAAATAATAGAAATTATCATTTGACCATTTCTTCTGTTCTTAACAAGACTCAAAATGTCCAGAATAGGAAATACCAATGGAGCAAAGACATCCAAAACTATAACAAACAAGGAAGAAAGCGGCAGTAAGAAGACGCAAGGAAGACACAAAGAAGTAGGTGGGAAGGCACAAAGCATTCTGTGCAGAAGTACGTTCTTCCCACTCCTCATTGTTCATTTAAATAATTTCTGTGTACCTTTTACAAGATCAGTTCTAAATTCGTAAGACCTCAGAGCTGTAACTGGAGAACACATAGTGTAATGCGGACAGTTCATTTGGGAACAATCTGTGATTTGGCCCTTATCTTCTACACCAGTAATGAATACGTAATCTGTGCAAGAAGAGAGTCTCAAGTCCCATATGACACCAACATTGTGTAATGACCATCCCCAGTGAAAGCTCTTAGGTCACTGGCAACCAGGTTCCTGAAGCACAGGGGTGCATGGACTGCAGAAGTAGCACAATTTGGGACGAAGGCCATTTACCAACACACTTGCCACAGAACAAACAAAAAGTAGTAGCTTTCTGCTGATTATTTCTGTGTTTAATTTCCTTTAGTCATTCTCTAGCCTGTATCACTGAAGCTTCTTCCTCTACATGGTACTACAAGACCTGTGGCCTCCTGTTACAAGCGAGTGGATGCACCACCACACACCCCAAAATTAATGTATGTTGAAATTGGAAGTTCTCACACTTACATTAAATCTTTTCACTCAACTCGTCCAAACAAATGTCAGTTCATACAACACACCATCCAAGGCAAGATTTCCAGATCTAGTTCCAAGCAAATTTTTGCCAGACACCTCTACCATTCCAGAAATGGCAAAGCAGAGCAGTCAGAACCTTTAGCTGATACAGAGAGAAGCAAACGCCAAAGTGAGATGGCTGCTCAAAAGGCAGCTTCTGTCCCAGCACAGAGAGAGATGGATACACCCCACGGTACACTCAATTAAGTTCTTATTTTCCCAGGTCCTGCCAGACTGTGAACTGCATTTCCCAGCAAAGGCTTGAAAACTGTTTGCATTTGACTCACAGGAAAACACAGCAGAATGGATTTGATGAAGAAAGCTTTTCCCTTGTTCTGAAATGGGTTGACAAGGACAGGCTACAATTTTCAAAAAATTACCATTTCCAGCTCAGCCCCATATCAGTACACACATGAATAGTGAACTGGATTTAACTTTGACTTCTTGTATCTTCCGCAGAAGTCCAAATAAAAAATTACCACTGAAAATGGTCACTAAGACTTTGTTTTCTAGAGTTGAGTAACATGGCTATTCCTCTGGGAATTTCAAAAAGGATGACTGCAAACCACCATTTTTTTAATTTCTTTCTTCAGAACTGGCAATTCTCTAACTACTGACAAGCAAATCCAAGAACTGCCTGTTTCATAACCTAGGTGTCCACCTACACTAACCTAATGTGGTTTGCTGTCTTTGGTTTCCAGGCTACATGTGATCCTAGACTAACACAATAGGCAGTACTTAATATTGCCCAAGTGGCCTTAAATAATCCTTTCATTTTCAGTTGCCATTAATCCATGAAAGAAAAGAAGAGGCTGCCTGAACTAGCACTTTCTCAGTTTGTTCTATCATGAACTGGTTTTTCTCAATGGAATTGTACACAAGCAGTAAAGATAAGTATGCCAGGAGACGAGGAGGGGAAAAGAAACAGGCTTTTTTCTCCTTAGGGGTTTTACTCTTTCCTCATCATTTTCTGCATGATATAGCTCCTCTTTTCATTGCCCAGCAGGGAATCCCAGAGGCCAGAGGCAAATTTTCCCTTTGGTCTTGGAGCATTCATGATGGATTCTTATTTTAAGAAGAGGTTATTAGTTGTTTGCTCTTGAGTATTATATCATCACCATTACAGCAAAGCTGGTCTCATTCTAAATTTCGTTTATTCTTTGGCACTCACAAGATATCTTGGGTTACACAGCTAACATCCCTTTATGTGCCAAAGTCAATGAAACCTTTTCCACTGGCTCCAATGGTGGCAGATGAAAAGTTGCAAAGGTGCTGAAAAAATGATCTCTTTAGAGCTTAATTCTGTTTCCACTGGTAAAATTCCCTCTGACTTTGACAAGAGTTACTTTAAGTCCACTGATTTAAATAGCTTTTTAGAAATCATGACACTATTCAGCTATCATATAAACTTCTGCTTGATAAGGAATCCTCACATACCTTGAAGTCTGTTTATGTTGTGCCTTGTTAATAGAAGCTATCACTTAAAAATGTCTTGGCTACTGTTTACATTTTCACTACTTATACCATAGTTCATATAAGTTCCTGTAGAAATAGCAAAAGATGCAATATTTAGAAGAGATCTCCACTTAGGCACAGTATCTAGTTCAGTTTTTAAAATACTATTGTGTTTTCACATTCTTCATAAATAATGGAACATTGTTAATCCTGATCAGAAATTTAACCAGTGAGGGCTTGTACCTATATATCATCTTCTACAGCCATCTTTAGCCCCACTTTTATCTGTTTCACAGTTTGGGTAAGTATAACCTAGTCTCCTCTCAGCGCTTAACTTCCCAAGGCTCCTACAGCAAGCAGAATATTCCTTTGATGCTTCTCCAGCTTTGTAATAACATTGATGTACAGGAAAAGATCCATTATTCAAAAAGACACTGAAGTAGCCGTATGCATGGATTAAACATAATTTTTCTTTTTTCAGTAAGTCTTTGCTTAATAAATTAAGACATTTAATCACACATGCAGGAAATCAATCTTCCATATATTTTAGGTCTGGATAGGAGGAGCTTTCCTCTTTGTTTTCTTTTTTTTTTATTGTTGTGCCTAAAGGATTATTCTCCCCATCCCAAAATAGTTTGTGTTATCTTGTATTAACTTCAACAAGTTCAAGAAACTATAACCAGAAAACTCTCCATGTTCAAAGAAGAAAAAAGGCACCTTTTATCTTATCTGTTCCACACATACTTTTAATTCTGAGTCTGACATCATTGCTGGCTAAACTCTCATAGCTGCCAGAGAACTAGCAAGTTCACTACGGTAATGAGCTTCAAAAAGTAAGTTACCAAATCTCTGCTTACAGATATCAGTATCAAAGAGTTTGAAAACTCAGTGTTACCCGATATTTCTCAGAATACCAATTTTAACATTTCCACCCTCCATTGCTTTGTCATCTCTATTAGCTCTTGAAACAGAGTGTAAGAACTCCTATTCAAATGATCAGGTTTAATTTGTGAAGAGTTTCAGATCCAAACACAGTTAAAACCAACCTGTCTGATTTCAAATTGTTTCAAAATTGCTCTGATTAAATTAACCCTCCCTTCAGTTCTGGTCCCACCACCATCCTCTGGGACTGGAGATTCTCACATTCCAATATTTTAATTCATAGTTCATAAAAGAAGAGAAGTGAAAAATGTAACTTTATACAAATATTTCAACAGCTGTTTTAAGATGTTCTACACATCTCTAGGTTGGCCACTTGCAGCATGGATGATCTAGCTATGCCAGTTACTTAGATAGATTGTTGAAATTTATTAACCACCTAATTTTTGCAAGGAATGTCAAGTATTGATGCTTGATACTTGGGAATAAGTGTTTCCACCGAGAAAAGGTTTGCAGTACCTTTGAATTTTCTCTTCAGGGTTAGCAGGATGAGGTCATTAAGGGAAATCTGTGTCCCGTTATACATAACAGAGCACTCCCATCTGCTTTCTCTGCTTTTGCACGGTATTCCTGTTCTTACATAGGTAACGCACACTGCAGGAGCCACCAGCCAAATATGCCTTGAGTGTTTACATCCCAGAGGATGTTTGGACAAAATTTTAAAATGTGAGCGCCTGCCACTACACACAACAAAAAAAAGTAATCAGCTTTTGAACACCTACTGAAGTGTGGGGATCATGAGAAGTGCCAGCAAGCAATCACAAGGTTATCTCACACTCCTCCTTGGGCTGTGAGACAACCCCATGCTCTTGTGCTGTCTTCTACCAAGTGCTAAGGCAAAGCAGAAACATTGGCACAAAGGCCTGCAAAGGCAGAACTAACAGCAGCCTCCAGGGCAATTGGGATGGCACCACAGCAGAACAGCAGGTGTTCAGCTTTTCTTTCTCCCATCCCACCACAAAAGCTCAATTTCTGTCTTTATTAATTTTTATTTTTTCTGAGTTAGTCATGCTTCGTCTTGATTTTGTGTTTGTTTGTTTTGAGAAAGAACAAGGAAACAGCCTAGTCAGGGCTTCAAATACTGCCGTTATATGCCACAAGTGGGAAGGATCTGGTTAGTCAGTTGGAGAGAGAGCCGCCTGGGAGGAGGGAGGCAAGAGGGAATACAGACAGGAGAGAGAAGCAGGATGGTTGCCTCTGGGCCCCTCGAGGCTATTACACAAGCTCCTCTGCTCTCTCTAAGCACCGTGATCTTCTCTGGGTATTAAATAGGGTTGTTTTGTTTTCTTCGAGCTAGGACGATTCCTGCCACGTATTTGATATTAGAATTTCTCTCTAGTGGTTTGCAAGTATTTGATCCCCTAGGGCTTGTGATGCTGGATCCACTAATGATTCACACAATGGCATTAATGTCATTCATGGATGAAACCACATTTCCTTACCCTACAGGGTGAGAGCAAGATGGGAAGACTGTGGCTAACATTAGGAAGGGACTGGGTGGGAAAGAAAAATTGAAGTATTCAGGTCAAAAGACAGTGGGTGGCTAAGTAAAAATCCATGATTTTAGATCATTCTGGAGGTGGGGTGAACAATAGAGATTTCACCCTCAAATGCCTGAGGACCCAGCACTAAAAAAAAAAATAGACAATAAATGACCCCCCAAGTGAGCAATTTAAAACCATTCCCTTTGAAAACAGTTCTTGAAAATGAGTTGGCAGAACAGTTAGATCTCCCCACAGCAATGCATCATGAGATCACGTACAAGGAAACAGCAGAAGTATCAAAGCATGCTTTACTAGAGCATGCCCTTAGTTGCTCTGCTGTCTTAAGCTGGGCAGCCCAGACTAGTGTCTAACAGCAGAGGCTGCATGAGAGGCTGGGTAAACACTGCCAGTTAAATGGTGGCCTAAATCCTTCTTGCCTTTGAGTGGGAAGTGGGGCTCTTAATTTTTAATTATTTAAAATAATCACAGAAGACTGAAACTAGGAACTTACATTTAATTGCTAATGTGCTGCATAATTTGGAAGGAACATTTCACATACTTCTTTCCAGTGGAGCTTCCACCAATAAATGGTATGAAAAAGGTTAGAAATAACACAGGAATGTAGGAAACAACTTCCAGGACAGAGGGACTAAGCCAGTCGATTGAGGCTGGCATGCCAAATCACCTTTACCCAAAATACAAAAAGAAAGTTTAAACAAAAGCAGAAGGCAAAAAAAAAAAAAGGGGTCCCTGAGTAAGAAGTACATCAGAATTATCTGCCTGTGGGGGGAAGCTGAGAGCACCAGCAGGATCAGCTCAGAAAAACACAGCAGAGAACTTTCCAGCAGAAAGGCCCGTTCTAAGGCTGGGACAGAACTAGGTGACTCAGAGAGCCTTCCCAGCTCCAGGGTGGAAGAAATAGGAAAGATTTCCAGTTCCTCACAAGAGGAGAAACAATGCTTGGATCAGATACCAGCCTAATAACCAAGGTGCACTTTTCATAATCTCAAAACATCCAGACTAAGAAAATACACATTGTTCACTGGTTAACAAAACACAATAACTGTCAGAAAAGGGGTTTGAATCTTGATTTATGGATATAATTTATACACAGGAGAGTCTCAGCTCTAGCTTCAATTTTGTTGGTGCCAATCCTACCATTTAAGGATTTGATCTCGGAGACAGCTTCTCCTCCAAGCCACGCCACTGACGTCATTTCCCAGTGAAGTCCCCTTACACCCACAAATCAGGTGCTGAAATCCCTTTGTGGGATAGTAAAAATGCTGGCATAACTTGCTGCCAATGTAAAATTATTTCTGAAAATGAGAGGGACAGGTCAAAGCCCCTTTAAAAAAACAAGTCTTGGTGGCTATGCAGAAAAGGATTATATTATGCTTAGCTAGTGCGTGGGTGTGGAGAACAAGGGACAGAGACAGTGTTCCTCAGTACGCCCTCCCCGCAGACCCTTGTGAGGCAAAATATATAGGCAACATTTCAACCTCAAATCCACAAACAGATCAGGATACAGTGGAGGAGAGAGAGACAGATTTCTTGTTTTTTAATAAAAGGTAGGATTAGGAAAAGACGTAGGTGGGGAAGGTGTAAAACAAGCAGGCAGGCAGTCCTTACTCAGCTTCCTTCTTACATTCATTGCTCTGAAAAGTGGACAAGCTTTAGGAAGAAATAAGACACATGGCTGTGGGTAAAGGGGGGGAGGAATTAGAAACTGTAATTCAATCTAATATTTGAGGCTTGGCAAATGCACCTATGGGATTTCATGAAAACCCCCGAATCTTTTTCATTTCGGAGCAATTAACCAGATCCCAGCATCGCTGGCTCCAGTGAGCCGCTTAGCTCTCTGTTTTATTACCCATTTCCTTTCCCCCTCGCCAGCACTAGCTCCCATCCTCGCACTTGGGAAAAAAAAAAGGGGGGGGGAGGAGGTAAAAACCCCACACACTGTTACAATGCCACAAAGAGGCCACCACAAACAAGTGCCAGCCAGTGCATTTTAGAGCAAACACAGAACACACATAAATGAGGCTCACATTTGGATTAAAATGCTGTTGTGTTCAGGCATTTATGTGTGGCATAATTAAAAACATCCAGCTGTAATTTAATAGTTCCCACCAAGCACAGACATAAAGTCTAGCAATTTTTTCCCTCTGCATATTTAACCCTTAGAGAGAGAAGGAAGAGGAGGCAGGGGGCAGGGAGAGGGAGCAGGAAGCTGGGGAAAGACAGAGGTCTTTTGAACACATTTTTTTCCCCTTCCTTTGTGTTATTCTAGTTTGCTTTTTACCTCCTCTGATCTTTTGCTTCTACAAAGAGAAAGCAACTGTCTTCTGGATATCATAGAAACAGGAATCACATTCTCAGAGCATTTCTGTAGTTCAACGGCAGTACGGCAGGGTACAGGATCCTCAGTTTCCAGAGGATAACATCTGTAACTGGATGCACTGATTCACAGTTTGTGAATATGCCAGATTTTTCAGGCTTAAAAATCAACTACTAAAAAGACGAATTTCACCACCATTACTCACCCTGAGTACAGTCTTTCTATTCAGAGCGGCCCTTCTAAATCAAAGGCAGCAGTGACAGGACTAAGTACAGTGTTAGGACAGGAAGGGTAAGCCAGCATTTGCAGCACTAGCTAAGCATCTGGGACACCAGGGCGGGTTCAGTCCCTGCTCTGCCACGTCGCTCATTTTCAGAAAGACATCTCTAGGGGCATTTTTAAAACTGTTAAGCTACCTGAGTAAGGGCCCACCTGTACCACTGGAAACATGAATGTTTTAAAGTTTTTCACTTCTCCCCATGTCAATTCCGTGTAGGCAGACTTTGGAAGATAACGTTTTCCTCCATCCAAAAGTATGTTACAAAGACAAATGTATTCAAGATTGGGATGTGCTGAAATCACACAGCAAGGAAGAAAGCTAATAAAGAGTAGAAAATCTGCTTGGCCCTCTATTTCTAAATGCATTCAGGCAACTGTCCATTACATTGACTCAGCTGAACAGCAGGACTTTACTACAGCAAGGAACACAGAATTCCACCCGTATTCTGGAAGAATGAAAATTGAAGTAAATGCTCTGCATAAGTTCATAGTCATGGCCAACTGTGTCCTAATTTTCCAACAGTTGTGTATGTAACAATTGGCCTAGGACCTTAAATCTATCAGTCTCCAGAGACAGAAGACTACCTTTGCATATAAAAACCTATAGGATTTCTATTGCTAGCTGTTCAGCTGTACTCTTTAAACATGTACCTACCTGCCCTACAGAAGATATGTGCAAAAATACAGAGAGAGGAAACAGAAAGGAATTACAGAGAAGTGCTGTAAAACAGAGAAAACTGGAAAAGAAGCCTCTTCTGTCCATATCATTTTGAATTTTAAGTTCATTCACACCTCTCTCCAGTCTTTTGCTGTCACATCCAGGTCAGTATCTACTCGCATGAAAACCTGCAGAAAGCATATGCCATTCTTGCCATCCTGAGGAACAGGAGAAAGCATCCAACCTATCCACACAGGATTATGGAAGCCAGCCATGCTGTGAACTTGTCCCAACCCAATCAGAAACATTATTTGACAGGCCTCATACCTAGCTGCAACTAAGCAATCAAGAATCCTGGTGATGCTTACAGAATGGTTCATAATCAACGTATAGAGAAAAGATCTGTGAAAGACAGCTTTTAAAAATATGCAAAATAATGAGTGTGATAAAAATATGATCAGCTCATGCATGTCTCATTTTTATTATATGCCTGCCAATAAAAGATAATGCATCAACTTTGGTCTGAACTATTTGCTCAGATGTACAAGCAGGTGAGCAGCACCACTGTCAGTATCAGCACTGTCCTACTGTGGGTACAGCCAGCTAACCTCGGCCGTGGGGTGAAGGAAGGGATTGCCTAGGGCTGCAACAACAGCTCTGCAGTTCTGAAATGTAGAATCCCACGATTATACAGTAATTCAGGCTGGAAGGGGCCTCAGAAGGTACAATCAGCTTCTGTGAGGTAAGTCACTCGGGCATACCTGCTTTGTACATCAGAGCACCCAAAACACTCACAGCTCTGACCGCCCTGGACACCACTTGGCTGCAGTACAGCACAGTGTGATGCAAAGACAAGGAAAAGTTCTCACTCAGATCTGGTAGCAAGAAAGCTCCCAGTCCCAGCACATCCCTGAGAAATCCAAGATTCTTCTTAGGAGGATCAGTTAATCTGGTTCAATGTGGCAGTGATGGAAAGGCACTGCTCCTGAATACCAAGTCATTATTGCTGTCTCTGTACACTGTACCTGCAGTGCCCAGACACCCTTACCTCTCAGTACTTCCCCTTCCCAATAGTAAAGTCTTCCAGACTACTCTAAGAACTAAATTTAACCTTTTGACAGCTTCAAGCCCTCCTAAGAGACAACTCCTGTAGGTGCATAAGACAGATAGATGTGTGGGAGTGGGTTAGGTAAATAAGTTCCAAATGAAATCCCACAAACTGTGGCTCAGGACTACTGAAGCATTGTTTTTGATTGCCACTTTATTACCTACTTTATTGCTTCTCAAATAGATTGCAGAGAGCATGGCATGCCAAGAGAGAAGAATGAGCCTCCCTGTCCTAGTAAAATCGTGGGTTTCTTCCAACTAGAAATCCTAACCCTGATCTCTTTTTATATAAATAAAAGTCAGAGCAGGTCTTGCACTGCAGCAATTTCTTACAATGTCATTTTAAAAGTGCTCTGCTGCAAACTTCCCTGCAAATGAAAACAATCCATCTTCCCAAGGCATCCTGCAGAGTGTGTGACTTTTCAGGCAAGGTGGGAGTGGGTGATGTTGAAATGAAGATGGAACACGGTGACACAGTACACCAGGACTTCCTGAGATCTGTTTTCTGCATACTGACCCTTACTAATGAGAGAAAAGCTCCACTGTGTCTTCAGCATCATGAAATCACAGACAAAAACAACTAGCTGGCAATGGTTGCCAACAGCACTTCTGTTCTGCCTCTCAACATTTAGCAGTGAGTGCTGGGCTTCAGTAACACATATAACAGGGACTAATGACATGGAGCACCCAAGCAGCTCAGCAGCCAATCTGCCAACCTGCTGCTTTTGGTGTTCTGCTATAATGTTAAGTCCCAAGCACACAACGTAGGACAATAATGTTTTATGCTGCAAGATATTGCTGTCATAACGTTTCCCAGATAAAAAATACTTGAAAGGTACTAAAAGTGGGGAGGTCACAGGATGAACAGTTTTCATGCTTGCCTGCGTCAGAGCTGATACCAACGTTCTAGTCAGTCCTAGTGAAAAAAAAAATTTGTCCTGGTTACTAATACAGACAAACTGGAAGGCTGATACCTTTGCACCATAGCTATTCTGCTTTACCTTTCACCCACCTTCACCATCCACCATCATTTTAATGCAACATATTGAATCTATATATAGTGCTAAAAAGGTGCCGAGAATGTTACAAATAAAATAACATTTAAAAAAACTCACCAAACCCAGCAATCATATCTGTTCTATATATCTTACGTCACCTCCACATCACTGTGATGAGAAGCATTTCTATCATACAAGCTGAACCAGTGAGCCCAAATGACATCAGTGTCACAGCTTCACTATGTAACTCACCCAGTGCCCCAGAAATCTCCATCACCACCAAAACACAACCACTGCTGGACTGGAAGTCAAGGACTGATTCAAATCTTTCTGCACGGTCACTGTAGGACATAATTATAGCCAAGAACTCTGCAACTACTCCTAGGAAAGAGCATAGTGGCGTCTTTAATGTCAGCACAGAGCAGATGGGGACTGGGTGTTGGGCCCTGCAAGGCTACTGAGCACATGGGTAAGGCTGTGAGCCATGACATGAAGCTTCCTGGCACAGTGGGGGCAGAAAGGATGACAGTGAGTTGTGAGGAGCTGAATTCAGAGTATGGCCCCCTGGCACTGCAAGCCTGTAGGTACTACCATAATTCACACTCATCAGAAAGGCCTTTTGCCTTTGCCAAACTGGTAACAGTATAAATAGGACTCAGGATACAGGGCTTGAAAGAATGAACCATTGTTTTTCTTAAAGCCACGTTAAAAAAAAAAATAATAATCCCCCTAAGTTTTTCTTCTGCACTGTGCATGCTAGTCAGAATGCACTTTCCTGGGAAATGCATTATAATAACAGGCAATGTTTAGCATCACATTTGAAGTGAGCACATCCCAGCGATTAAAATCCAGGCAACGGAAATAAACACATCAGCAGGACATGCTGCACAGTACTGAATTGGGACTTCTTTGTTTTATGACTTTCTTGAGCGTTAAATACTGTGTGAGAAAAACATTGTTCAAATTTAACCATCTGTATTTGGTTTCTTTTGAGTGCATTACAATCATCAGTAAACATTTTAAGCCTAGAATCAGAAAACCTGCTTGTACTTGTGGGAGAATAACTGTGACAGTAAAAGGTGTCTTTGTAGCAACAGAATTGTTTTATTTCTTTTTAAAGTGAATTTATTAGAAATGTGTTGTTTTTAAATGGGGCTAGTTCATGTTAAAGTTGCATCATCCATTATGTTAAGCTAAGAGAGAAACAATTTCCCTGTAAACAGTTTTCTGCATATCAATATCCCACTTCAAAGTGGGAGTAAAGTTTTAAATTATTGCAATTTTCAAAGCTAAAGACCTGAAGTGAAGAAAAAAACCCTGGAGTTCGAGGTCAGCATTTTGCTTTGACAATTTCAAAACATATCTTTTAATGCAACTTCTTAAATATGCTATTAGGTTTAATTTTCAAAACAAAAGGTATTTTTAAATGAGAAAGCCGTTCAGTTAGAAACTACCAAAACATTCTGACAGTTCCAAAATTTTATTTCCACAAGAGTTTTCAAGTCAAGATATTTGTGAAAGCCAACCCTTTCCCACAAACAGTCTCAATTTCTGTGAATCAGCATGTTCTGTCTCTGAAGACTTTATTACCAGCATGACACAAAGGCTCCCACCTCACAAGACCTCTTCTCCAAGAGCCTGTTACTCTCCACCCTCCTGGGAGCTGCCACTGCAGCAAGAGCTCTGGGTTTGGCTTCTGCCCCTTGCTGAGAGACAAAATCTTGCTGCCAGCTATGGTTCTCAGCACAAATCTTATGTCTCTGCTGAAGTCTGCTATCTCTCCAGCCAAATGCCAGAAGATAACAGGAAGAGCATAGGGTAAGAGAAACACTGCACCTGCAAGCATCTCCTCATACCTACCTCTTGGGAAAAGCTTCAGATCCTCAAAAGCTCACTTGGAAAAGATGAGCATGAAGAGGAAGAATCTGGCCATCCCCACCACAGCTCCTTGAAATTTCACAGCCACCTGTACAGAAGTACAACAGTAGCCATCAGGACACAGGGTGGTATCAGAATTATATTTTATTCATCCATGTTGAAAAGCACTGAAATGGTCTCGCTCATCATTTGTTCCACCTCACTGGAAAATGCAACTCTGGCTTCCAACTCATCCTCTGGGCCACTCTGGCCAAGCCCAAGGTCACAGAATGTCTGTTATCCCAGATACATCACCTCAAGGCTCCCCAGCCTCAGCCTCAGCACAGACCCCCCCCCGACAGTCCAGCTTACAGCACCCCAGGGATCCTCTCATTCTCCCAGTTCCTGGTTCTCTGTACCAGAGTTAGCAGCTGCTGTCATTGCTCTTGAGCTCTACTCATGGAAATCCCGGCCTAGGCACAGGGGCTGGAAAAAACCGTCTTGATCCAGGGTAAGACTTTCTGCTCCACTCATTAGATGCACTCGAGTGCTGAACTAGCTGGTGGGATGTGCCATCATCATTCTGCAGTCTTAGTAGGTTAACCGGTTGAGGCCGGAAAAGCATGCAGGAGATACAGGCAGTTCCATACCCATGAGCATAAAATCAAAGCTTGATTTCTAAACTGTATGCAGAAAGACTGCCCACACCATCCCACTCTTCCTTTCTCTAAGCACTGTCAGCATCAGGGGCTTTCTGTGCCTCCTGGATGATTAAAGCCATCCAACCTTTGGCCTCATGCCTTATAACTCCACCCAAGGCATGCTGTAATTCCCTAGAAATGCACTGTTTGTCACGTTTTATTATTTAATTACACTCTGGCTTTATTTGATTTGATACATGTCTGTTTCTTGACTAGCTACATTTTAAGCCCTTGAAGGCAAGACTGCGAGCACAGTTGCCCTGCAAACCTTGCTGACACCAGAACTGCTGTGCTCAGCACCTGCCCTCTTCCATTTGCCAGCCTTGCTGGTGCTCCCACTAGGAGAAGCACGACCCTCCCAGCTAGCACAGTGCCAGCAGCAAAGTCAACATTTTTCATGTCTCAAGAGTGGACGATGTCATCATGTCATGTTGTACATCCCCAGACTCCCAATTATGAGTTAACCTTTACAACACCTCTTAAATAAACAGAAGTGAGCAGAGGGAGAAAATGAGCACTTATTGGAAAAATTATCAAGTAAGGAGGTATTTTTCTTCATAGATTTTTATCCCAAGAAGAGACATCAGCAGATGCCAAGAAGAGCTAAATAACAACACACCTAGGATGTTAATCAGAAAAAGAAGAGAGGAAAAAAACAAGAAGAAAGGTGAGTGATTTGGTCATTCCCAGGTCTAGGCATGAATGTTGTGCTTTCGAGAAGTATACAGTCCTTAGGATGGCGGAAAAGCAAAGCACCTTGATGTAGCTTCATTTCTCAAGGCTTGGCCTAGCTAAGCAGATGCAAAAATCTGTGGTAGTACTCGACAGGCTGACAAGCTATCGAGTACCACAATAATTATTTCCATATCATGAATCTCAAGGTCATTATTCACATGAATTCCCATAGAAGTTAGCTGAGCAAAAGTTTGGAGAATTTCCCCCAACATATGAAAATACCGTAAAGGTATTTACAGTAAATTGCAAAATATAATTAAAGTTGGCTGGTATGCTCTAGAATCCCTCTCATTCTCACTAGCCCCACTGATATTCCTTTCTTTTTTTTCTCCATTTTAAACACTTGCTAGAAGTATAAGTCCTGCCTAGCTAAGAAATCCTTCCAAATAGGAAACTGCATATTTAGAAATGTGTAAGGAAGAAGGAATAACAAGCACCGTCTGTAAACATCCCTTACCTCCTTTCATTTTGCCCTTTCAGGGAAAGGGAATTTGCCATTTGGAGCCAGCAAAGTCTTTTTGTTGCCTGTTTCTGTGTCCCAGTTGATCAGTATTTCCCAAAACACAGGACTGCTGTTTGAGAGTTGCATGTTAGGCATCTAGAGTTCAACAATAACAGAATTCTTTCTGTTTTGGCAGAGCTTGTCTCAGTTTGGAAACTTTCTGCCTGAGTTTGATGTCACTTAGAGCAGTCAATATGGCCATCCAAAAAAGTAATGCTAAGTAAATAGAGTTACTGCAACTTCTGCTAAGGCAACAGACATCATCATGTGTTTCCAAATTTTTTTGTAGTCCAGGGTTAACAAACAAGAGATAAAGAGTTCATTATTTCTATATGCATATATAGATATATATTTATTTAGTTTAACTGATTGATACTCCCACATTTGTGTAACAGTCAGATCTGAAGCACAGGACAGGCCAATTGTCCTTATCATTTCAGCCAGAGCCGATGGAATCTATGCTGACATTATGTGGTAATAATAGTCTAATCCTTCTGGCTAACTCCAATCCTTCTTCTGGCTAACTCAAATCCTTCAAGTCTGAAACTGCCAAGTTTTACCAGGATACTTTTGTGAGTCTGCAGAAGGAGATGCTAAACAATAATTGACACGGTGTCCCTCCTATGTTAATTGTTAACTCAAAAGATTTCCCCAGGACACTGAAAATGTCCATATTCTTAACTATTTATTGCACAGGAAGGAGGGGGAGACATGACCCTTCCTCTTCAAATCCCCAAAAGCATGGGAATGAGAAAAGAAAGCTAAGGTAACTGTTGATAAAATTCTGGCTAATATGCATGACATTTGCATGACTATATGCCTCTGCTCCCTCACAAGAAAACCTTACTGCCATTTTTCACCTTGCATCTTCTTTATCTTTCATCCTTAATAAAAATTAACATTGAAAGTAGCTGTCTTTAAACTAGTGATTTGCACATGAGCATTATTTGCCACAAATTAATTTTTAGAGTTAGCTTGTAACCTAGAACATAAACCGTTTTTAAACATCACTCCATACCATTACATGTCAAAAAATCCAGGGATGTTTGCCTGTTTGGTGGATCACAAGCAATTTTACATGCTGAGAGATACTGAAATGGCTCTGTAAAGATTTTGGGCTGCTCACTAGACTATTTTCCCAAATGCTTGATGTTTCTTGGTAGTTATGGTATGACACATCAATAACAATTCTTTTAAAGTAGGAGGCTGTGAATCCCACAGCTGCAAGGGCTTGGAGAAGCAACTTGCAATGTGACTTCAAAAAACTTCATTTTTGAGGGGGAAAAGTTTCATTTAGGCATTTTGACACTTGTGTCATTCTTTGGGTCTGCTGTTTTTAAAATGGATCGGCTTCCTGTGAAATCAGTCAATACATGACTGTATAGTAACACTTAGCACACATCTTTTTACTTGCCTTGTTACAAAGAACAAGAAATCTACCCTGTATTTAAGAACAGTCAGGGCTGTTTTCTGTTTACTTTTCCCCTTTCTATTCATTCCTAAAACTTACTTAGCTTTTTGACTAGCTGTGAGCTAAGGTTTGCATAGACTTGCCTGCAACTATTTCAAGGTGACTTCCACGAACAGCAACAGCTAATGTGAAGTCTAGCACTAGATAACATACAGTCACAGCTGGCTTGCCACCCTAAGTGGATTATTTTGCATTTATTAACACAGAATTTCATCTGCCACTTTATAGTTCAGTCTTTAAGTGTTATGAGCTTTTTTCTGCTGACCTGTAAAGGACTTCTTCTTGAACAAGCCTACCTTGTCCTTCATGCTCTCATAAATACAGCAATAGGTCCATGTATGCAGACTAAACTAGTAAGACTTTAGCAGAAAAACCCTTTACTCTGCAAAGTTAAATTTTTACTTCTCACATCATTCTGAGAAGGGAACTTTCCCACTTACTGAACAACACCATAATTTTATAAGAGGAATGGTGATGACTTTGGATCGTGCTTCTTGGAGCAGCACACAGCATCTAACCAGTCTACGTTAACTCCTTCAAAAAAAAATGGTAGAATAGCGAGGCAGGGCTACAAAACCATAATGTCAGTTTTTCATAATGCATATGCCTGTCCCTTCTCACCTAATCTTTATTACTTAGCTTCTAGAAGTCTGCCTACCACAAAGCCAAAGTCTCTAGATTGGCAGCACAACAGCCACTTTCCACCCCCAAACAGCTAGGATGCATATTCCAGTTAACAATTTGGCAATTTCATATTTGTGTCATTTAAACTACACAGGAAGCAATGCTTTTCCTTAGAATAATATAAAAATTATGCTATACTTAGCCTAAAACTATTCTGCTTCAATTCGAATATACTTTCTTTCCTCCTCTCCTGAAAAAAATGTTACAATAGCTGTAAGCTCCTCCACAGTGAGTATCAGTACATTGCTATCACGCTTTTACCATATTCTGTAGATTTAGCAGTGGAGTTTCAAGTTCTAATGTCTTTGAAATAGAAAAGTGAATTTATTTACTTCTCTTTCATAATTTTCTTCAAAATCTTTTTGGTGTACCTTACTATGTTTTGGCATGTATCTTGTGAAAGTTAATTCTCCTTTGTATGTTCCTTATTTGTAGTGACTTCCACATATTCAATTATGTCTTTTTATTCCTTTTATTCTTTTTTAATCTTTTTAGAAGCTAATTTTCAGAGAAAAAAGCACACTACCTCTCAAGAAGACCCTAACCCATCCCTTATACTTCATGACATTTCAAGGAATATAACATTTTGGCTGTTTTAATTTCCTTTCAGAGAGATTTCCTCAGTTTTATCTAACATCTCTCTGGCTCTTTCACGCCCACAAGAATGTTGAGCTTCTATACATGACAATCACTACCGCACTGACTGTTTGACAGTTACCTTTTAAGTTGTGTCTGGCACAGGAACTCAGACATAAATTTCAAGCTGTTTCTCTTCTTGCTTCTTCCATGGTCATTTACTCTAAAATTTCATAGTGTAACAAAAAAAGAGTTCTGTCTTATACACCCATATGTTTGCACTCCCTACAAAGAAACAAAGTTTTTCATTATTATTGTAATTTTTTTCCCTCTCTTATCATGTCATATTCATTATTAGTTGTCCAAGCACGTGATCAATATTGTAACCACAACACTGTAATATTTCTTTTAATTGGAATTCACACCGCAGGCACATTGAGGTACAGTTAATTTATTTAGTTTGAACATGAATTTTAATGTATCAAACCACTTATCCACCAGCAAACTATTTTTTCACTCCTGCACATTTTCTATTCTAATATTATAGCTATTTTTGTTCCTTTGACCTATCAATATACGTATATTAATATAATTTCTGAGCTTCTTAGTATGCCCAACACTAACAGGATGCTTCCAGAGGGCTGAATAAATTTAGGGCACTTCACTGCAGCTGATGAAAGCCAGTGTGCCAGCTCTGCCTATATTCCCTAAAGTGAGAGAGGGCAGGTCTAGCCCTTCAGCCATCCCAGTCGTACCAGCTAGGATGATGCTAGGACCTTCCCAGCTGGAATGGATTGCAATTTCACAAGCAAAATCCCATACTAACACCGCTGGCATCATTTGGGAGATCCGTTATTCCTGCTTCCTGAACTGACAGTGGAAGTGAAGAAAGGGTGAAGTCTTTGATTTCTGAACAGCAAGGCCTCAGGTCAGGACCTGAAGAATTTAAAGAAAAGAGAGGGAAGGGGCTTTCCTCTCCTACACTACAACCTAAGTAAAGTCTTTTGACAGTGCTAACTAGCACATTTGAACAATTAGAAGTCATCAAGATGGCTATTTTTCCTGAAGAGACCCTACTCTTCAGTTAAGAATGAAATATGGCAAAAAAAGCCATAGAGTTTAAACGTTTATTATTCTTGACAAGTTGCAATCTACATTTGGCCTATTTGACAGAAAAGTCGGAAGGTATTAGTCACTTGAAAAGAAGCAACTTCCCTTTTCCTTACTAATTTCCTGTGGTACAACCTAGAAATTTGACAGAAATCACCATCTCCATTTGGACCAGCCTCCTGATCACAGAAACTCTAACTTCTGGTTGATTTACAGCTCATATCTTTTAGATGTCTTGTTTGGAAGGCATTCTTATAAAGAGTCTACTATATACCTTAGCAATTTTCCACTAACTACTTACCCTTGCATAACTTCTTTTTCAGTTTATTCCCAGGTTAAATTTGATTAGCTTTAAATGTCCAGTACTTAGATTTTGTAAAACCACTTTGCCAAAGATCCCTAAAATATCACCTATTTTTGCTCAGATACATACTTAAAAAATGGAGATCAAGCCATTTTTAGTATTTCTCTTTTTTCTGCACAGATTGAATTATGATGGTCTCCTGCTGCTGCATTGAGGAAAAGAAGTGAGAAGCTAAAAGAAACCAGAGCAGAATCAAAGTGGGAGTGAAGACGAACACTGATGATTCCAGTGTTGATTTTCTCTTGCTTCCCTGAAGCAACTACTGTCCCAGTGTCCCACGACACTGTGAGATGTGGAACACAACCAAACCCTGCCGCCGCTTCACTAAGTCCTTTAGGTATCAAAGCCAAAAACAACATCATGGGTGTGTCAACTTCATTAGCAATGATTAAAACAATCACACAATTGAAGCGTTTTGCATGGCTCAGCAAAGGACTCTTTGACGACTTAAATCCAAATCAAAAACATCTTGTTTTACTGTTAACTGTTTGGCTATTAATAATTGCTTATGTGATTACCTCAGTGAATGTAGGATTTAAAAAATACAAACAGGATACGACCTGTTCTTTACAAAGAAACATAATTTTAGCAAAACACCTGCAAAACAGAAATGCTTCTGCATTCAAGGAAACTAGTAATGAACCTGGCAACTTAACAGAGCAGATTCTGGATATAAAAGCAAACACAGGACCTCATTTCCCCCAACCCTACAGTACATGCATTATGGGTACATGTGCAAAGGATATCTCCACATTCCATCATTTGAATAAAGAAGGCACCTTTCACCTGCTGAAGCAACACAAAAGAAAAAAAAAACAATAGTGGACTTGTTTGACTCTGTCCCAAATTACCTCGCTATGCCTCCTTCTTTGGCCTCTGAGAGCAGGGCATGGACTTTGCAGTCTCCCTTTACTTCTCTTCTCATCATGCACACAGTTCAATGAGACTTCGGTAACACAGCGAACTCAAAGAGGGGTTCTGGATGTCCTGGCTGGTGATGAAGATTTTGGTGTACACTTTCAGATTGTACCTGGACAAAGAAGCACAGTGATTTCAGCTTCAGTTCTCTAAAAGACATCATGCACTCAATATGGCAAAATCCAAGAGGTGATTCCAGGAGACCACCTGTTAAATCATGAAGGCTTTTTTCCAAAATAAGGACTCAATAAGAACTGCAAGATTGACCCAAGGTGGGAGAAAAAGAAAAAAAAAAGAAAATATAAACTAAGAAGACACTGATGACTATAAAATCTGCACATTTGGGAGGAAAAAAAAATAAGGTGGGAGAATATAAGTGAAATATAAAGAAATATAAAGATATAAGTGAAAGATAAGAAAAATGACAGAAATGTACCACAATAAACAAAATAATGTTACACATGTTCCCACTAACAAGTGTGTTTCCTTCTCTATCAGTCATGCTACAGCAACCAACAAAACAAAGCAGATAAAATGTCCTATAAGATCTGCACTGATTTATTTCTTTGATTTGTTGGTTTTTAGAAAATAGGCATCCACAAATAAACCCAAATCAAGTCTGTTATTGCTCTTCAGCAGCAGGAGGGCAGACTGTAGGATTGGGAACTTTTCAGATGTTATTTCCCTGCAATGCCGGTGGTCTTAGGTTCCTGGGCTTTTTAAACACTTTGCGCAAGCCAGACCAGCAAAACAGAGACTGGGAAGAATTAACACCATTACAACAGTAAGAGTCCAGAGCATTATTAGCTACACTTCAAGAAATGGATCATATTTCCAAGCTACATTGACATATAAAAATATTTCAAGGCAATGTGTAGAATCAGTTTAAACAAAAATCACCAGCCACCATAAAGCATGATGGTATTTTCAAAAACTTTAAACTTGGTTAAAAAAATAACACATAAGAATATGAAATTTGGCTAAGAAAAAAAAAAAAAAAACAAAACCAGGGGTTCTGAAATCACTCTTTAAAAACCACATCTAATTTACAGAGCACAGAGATAATGCATTTATCTGTTAATTGTCTGCTCATGAAAGCTTAATTCTGCTTGAATTTCGGCTTCTGCCTATACAATTCCCAACAACAACAGTGGAGAGCTGTGACAATATATTGAGAGGACAGCAGTATAAATAAAATGTTGATACAAATGTTCAGTTTTCTAATAATTTCTGCTGTTGAGAAACTAAGTTTTATGAAATTCTTTAACTGACTATATTCATTTTTGGATATATGGCAGATTTTAAGGACTGCAAAAATATAAAACTAAGGAAATTAAATTCTTGAGCATAAACCATGTGTGCTAAGGTTATAAGAATGATATAAAAGATAACCAGTATAAACCAATGCCTTACAATA
This sequence comes from Callaeas wilsoni, assembly GCA_013398955.1. Taxonomy (NCBI): domain Eukaryota; kingdom Metazoa; phylum Chordata; class Aves; order Passeriformes; family Callaeidae; genus Callaeas; species Callaeas wilsoni. The sequence goes on from VWPU01005491.1 coordinate 508,024, forward strand.
TCACCATAACTTCAGGGCTGTCATTTACTTTCTAAGTACATATCTCTTTCTAACAATAGATGCAAGTTGTGCTGAAGCAGCACTGCTTATCTTGTTATGTGCACTCTGCGACTCTAAAACTGTCATTTTATCCTGATTAAAATGCAACATAAGAAAAATTTATTTTCACACTCTGCACTCCTAGACCTAAAATGGTGTGCACTGAAATAAGGACATGCCTTATTATTCCTACGTGCATGGACGTCTTCAAAAAAAGACGAACAAATATTGAAATTATATCGCAAATTCTTGATATCTTAAACTGTAGTTTTCCTCTCTGCATTAAACAGGTTTATGTTTTAGGCAGATGGTATTCTGGCCTTTCTATTTCACTTCATGAAAATTGCATATTGCACCAGATCTTCAGGTCTTAGGCAAAGATTTGATAAAATGTCAGTGATTTAATTTTGTTAATTATTCAAAAGTATTTTAATGACATTTCATGTAGGTGACTACTGTTGGAAAATAATAATCTGGCATTTCTCTCATTTAAGATGTAGATCAAAATTAAAACACCTCATGCTCATGTTTTCAAAGGCTATTTAGAGCATATGACCCAAACAGATAAGATTTGGTTTTCCCACCTTGTTCAGAGAGTATCAGTAACTGATTCATATTTGGGGTTAGTCCACTCAGAAATGTACCAGCAAGCCTTCTCAGAATTTTTCTGCTATCCTTATCCTACATAAACATCCTAACCATGATATATTACTACTAAAACCTAGACAATACTGAATTATTTTCTGCCCAACATACAAAAAATAGATGACAGACTAATAGTTAAAGCACTCTTAAGTCCTCTCTAAATCAATGCCTGTTTTAAACACAGATTTCCACAGTCAAACTGGGCATCATTCTTTATGTCTGTGGAAAGCTTCTGTCCATCCACTGTAGGGAGAGTCCAGACAAGTGAGATAAAATAGAAAATAGTGAACTCCCCCATGGAAGCTGGGAGAATAAAAACTGTGTATTGCCGTATCAGCCAGAAAACACTGCCGAATCTGGATCTGTGCACGCTACTTTCTCCAAATACGGTCATTTCCTCAAAAAGGCGGTTCAGCAGCAAATGCAGAAAGTTGATACAGGAATCAGAATCCTGTGGTCTTCTCTTACATCATCAGTCCCTAAAAAAGAGTTTCACAACTGTCCTGTCAGGAATATGAATGAACTATATCTGTATATTTGTACTAGAGGTGAGACTAGCCACAAAAGTGTCAGCACAATAAGACAGATTCAGTGGAAAGCTTTATTTCTATCATTTTCCTCAAAACATTCTCGCTTTTTGGAAGTTTCTTGGGTTCTTCTTTTAAACACAAAGAGAAACATACATCTCTTAGAACTGCCTGTTTCTCTGATAATAAGAAACCACTGAATTCAGACAACTTCAAATATGCAATTTTAGTGATCACCTGCATCTAAGCAGGTGTTATCATAGAATCATAGAATATCCTGAGTTGGAAGAGATCCACAAGGATCATGGAAGTCCAACTCCTGCCCTTGCACAGGACGAGCCTAAGAATCACATCATGTGCCTGAGAGCATCGTCCAAACACTTCTTGAATTCTGTCGGGCTTGGTGCTGAGACCACTTTCTTGGGCAGCCTGTTCCAGTGCCCAAGCACCCTCTGGGTGAAGAACCTTTCCCTGATGCCCAGCCTAAACCTCCCTGACTCAGCTTAACGCCATCTCCTCAACTCCTGTCACTGGTCACAAGAGTGAAGAGATCAGTACCTGCCCCTCCGTTTCCTCTCACAAAGTTTGAGACTGCAATGTGGTCTCTCCTCAGTCTCCTCTTCTCAAGGCTGAGCAGACCAAGTGACCTCAGCTGCCCCTTGCATGGCTTCCCCTCCAGACCCTTCACCATCTTCACAGTCCTCCTTTTAATGTCTCCAATAGCTTTAAATCTTTTCTTGTATTGTGGCACCTAAAAATGCCGCCAGCACTTGAGGTGAGGCCACCCCAGCACAGAGCAGAGCAGGACAATCCCCTCCCTTGCCCGTCTGATGCCCCCCAGGCATCAGGCCCGTGCCTGATGCCCCCCAGGACACGCTTGGCCCTCCCGGCTGTCAAGGCACTGCTGACCCACATTCGACTTCCCACCAGCCAGGACCCCCAGGTCTCTTTCCGCAGTGCTGCTCTCCAGCATCTCATTCCCCAGCCTGTGTGTCCATCCAGGGCTGCCCTCTCCCAGGTGCACAATCTGGCACTTGTTTTTGTTAAACTTCATACAGTTGCTGATAATCTACTAATTTAGATACATATAAATAATGTTACTCTTATCTTGTCCTCATTTCTTGGTCAGATGACTAATACCAGACTCCAGTCCCACAAGGGATTGGATTGCCTTTGAGTTTTCCTTCAGTGTTTACAGCACAGAAAATTCACTAGAAATGACAATAAAAATCTCATTAAAATCATCTTCCATATTTCTAAGACACCTCAAGGGGGGAAATAATAAAAATATTGAAATTCAGCATAAGACAAATGACATGCTTTCTTGTTCACATGCAAAGGTTCACTAGCTCTCTAAAATAAAGTGCATCTGTCAGAGGTCCTAAGAACTAGCAGAACCACCACAAAACACACCAGTCTGCCAAAGTCCTTGAAGAAGACATGAAAGCAAGAAACTCCCTGTTCTGCTTTTCATAGTCAAACTTTCTCCTCCTCGCTCTTCTGGATACCCAGAGCTTGTTTTTTCCTGCGTTAGAACTGGTGAGACAGAGCAGATCTCCCTGAGCTGCCCTGCTCGCTACAGCTGGGGAGCAGCCCCGCGACTCAGTGGTGGGCTGGTGGAGGGCTCGCCCAGGGGCCGATGTCTCCCGGGCTGCTGGCCCCTGCCAGTTCTCCAGACGGGCTGCTAAGGCCAGCAGGGCAGACCACACAGGCTGCTGCAAGTACTGCCACAGAAAACGTCGCCACTCTTGCAACACACAAGATTCCCATGCCTGGGGAGTTGCTGGTGTAAATAGGCAGTCACTTTTCATCCCTAGACCCCACCTCAGCATAACATTTATTATACATAAAGAAGTGCACACTTAAATACACTGCTATGCTGCAAAGCAACACATTAAAGACTTGCTTGATCAAAGATTTACTTAGAAGTATGTTAAAGTTGCAAGCTTTTTGATTTTTATTTTTTTTCTGGAAAGATTAAAACTCAGCAAACAGTGAAAACACCACAGGGAAAAAAAAAATCCATAAAACTACACACAACCAGAATCTTGCAGTAATTCTTTCAATACTGATTGAAATACTTCACTGGATACTGAGAACTGGTGTGAATATGCAGTTGTATGCAGTTGGTCCCATAAGTTTGTCCACCTAACTTAAGGTTTAATTTGTGAAAAATTTGGCCTTTAGGATGAATATCCTAAAAAGCTCTGGCTATTTTGCAGCCTCAGAAGAAATTAGCTCTTCATCTGCCCCAAGTCCTCCTTGAACACCTTGGATGAGCTGAAGGCATGCCTCTTATTTGTTTTTTACTCTGGGCAATTATAAAAGGAGACAAAAGTCAAAGTACTGATGTTACTTTGCACTTTATGGTTTTAGTTATCAGAGACTTGAAAGTATGTTATATTTGCTATGTGAACTTTTTCATTCTTATATATTTGTCTTACCATACACCACACATCATTTCATGCCTACAACTGCACATGGAATCTACAAATATCATAAACCATTGCTCTTTGTCTGCAAACTGATGTGTGCCAACTACAGCGCATAAGATAATGAAACACTTCACATATTATTGGCAAAGTATATGAGCTGTTAAATATGGGACCTCACAGTCTTAGAGCCAAACACCTGGCAAAGTTGAAATGAATTCCACAGGTTTGGTAAAAGCTCGGGGTTTTTGTCACTTATTCCGTGTCTACTCAGAGAAATATTGGTTGTATAAAAGTCAAATATTTATGGTTCAGTGCCTGGGGAGGAGCATCTTTCCCATCAGCCTCCCCAAATAAAAAGCAGTCCAAAAAGCACTGCTTAACATTCTGCCAAAATAAGCCTTCCTTGGAGGCTGAAAAGGTTTGGCAAGAATGGCATCCCACAACCAGCATTTTCTCTCCTGTTTCTGCCCAGTCACTGAACTCAACTTGGATCAGCAGAATATGAAAAAGGTCTTTCTAAACTCCTTCTGTTCAAGGCAAGACAGGAAGCTCTGTCATATTTTAACCTGCTCATTGCTTCCTTTCTTCAGTCTGAGAAATTCAGACAGCCTGGATGAGTCACAGAGAAGTTAACAATGCCTTCTACGGTATTCAGCCAAATAAATCGCAAATTTCCAGTCCTGAAGCCTAACCATCTATAAGATCATCTCTTCACCGAGGCTGTTTCTCTAACCTCAGAATGAACGTTCCTAGGCTCCTTCATATACATGGACAGCCTGACTGGCAGGATCAAGTGTTTTGAAATTCTCATTTAACTTCAGAAGGCCTGGTGAGTGCTAAATGCATACTAACACTTGCAAAAAGCACTCTTTTTCCAAATCAAACACCTCCCAGTCTATAGTACATTTCATTGCACAGGTATTCTCAGTCACACCCTACTGTCACCTTAAAAGCAACACACAAGACCATGCTGACAGAATAAAATTCTCAGAGGTCTCAGCTCATTTGCCACTACAGTTGCTTGTACTGTCATCCTGAAAATCCCCTTTTTGTAGTTTTATGGTTTTCAGACATAATCTTGAACAGCATGTGCATCCTGTCAAAACTAATATCACAAAGCCTGTAAGAAATGGGACTCTACTGGTTAGGAGATGCATAGAAGAACTGAGCGGATCCATGGTGGTCCAATGAACTCAGTGCTGCTGTCTAATCTACTTGAGCTCTGTAGAAGGATGACATCCAGCACATTCTTGGGGATTATTTAAAGGCCTGCTAAGGGACTGAAAACCTATACCTCAGAAGGATCTAGGCAAAAAACAGGTAAGTCAGGCAAGGATAAAGGCATTCAGAACCTCTTGAATCTAGAACATTGGTTAAGACATGGGATAACCCAAGTTATTCCCATCTGACAGCTGTTCAGTAGCCCACACAAAACGAACACAGTGGCTTCAGTCAGTTGGCAGACAGATGTTTACAGTATAGGTCGAACTATGTGGCAAGCTCAGCAGAGAAGCCAAGCAGTTTTGCTAGGTTAACACACCAGCAATAACGGAAGAAAGCATCCAAGTCCAATACTGTTCACCCTGACTTGCTTTTCATGGGGTCAGCCCAGGTCGCAGCCAAGAAGCTGTGCAGGAAGTGCTTGTGCTTCTGCTATCTGCTCTGATTGCAAATACAGCAGTCCAGACAATACAGCATTCCACGCAGATGCTAAATTAGCAATTGTAAGCAATTTTTAATACAAACCTCTCTCATAAAAAATCCCCAACAACTACACGTGACAATTGTTTACATTCCTTTAGCCTCTAAACAATTTTGTATTGAAAACTGGCTTTGAAATATGAATAATCCCAAAATCTCAGTGGCCTTGGCCTCCTTGAGAGCCAGTCTGGAAGTGTGGTCTAACTTCTCTTGACTTTTTCCCCAATGAATGCACACAGTCAGCCGGCTGTTACAGCACAGGGCTGTGTTCTTCAGACGGTTTTGCTCCAAAAACCATGCAGTCAATGTATGAGTTCTTTTAAGGAGAAAACTCAATGAGGGAAAACCAAAACACACAAGGTTCAAAAGGGCAACACACTCAATTGCTACTGAAATTCAACATCCAAGTTAGTTGCTGTTTGGTTTTGGTTTGTCTTGAAGAAAGATCATTTGAGATCATCACCTGTAATGAACAGAGCACTTGGGTTTCAGTCACTGGCACCTATCCCTCTGTCATAAGATAACCCCAGTGCTGGTGGCTCTGTTCTCCGTGAGGAATCTGAGGAAGCTTGAGGAATCCTGGCCAGTGCCAAGGTCCTGAGTGCTTGAATTTAGTGGCCTCACCCAGCCTCACTAGCAGCCACCCCCAACCTGCCTGTAGCCCAGGAGAACCATTTCACCAAGATGATGAGGAGTCTGGAGCATAGCTCTTATGAGGAGAGACTGTGGGAGCTGGGTCTGTCCAGTCTAGAGAAGACTGAGAGGGGATCTCATTAATGCATATAAACATCTCAAAGGCAGATGCAAAGAGAATGGTGCCAGATTCTTTTTCGGTGGTGCCCAGTGACAGGATGAGGAACAATGACCATAAATTGCAACAGCGTGGTTCGGCATTAGAACAGGCTCCTCAGGGAAGTGGTCACAGCACCAGCCTGACAGAGTTCAAGAAGCAAATGGACAACACTTTTAGGCACGTGGTGTAACTCTTGGGCATGGTGCTGTGTAGGGGGCTGGACAGGGGCTCGACTCGATGGTCCTTGTGGGTCCCTTCCAACTCAGCATATTCTGTGATTCTGTGAACTTCTTTACATTTAGGGTGGCAGAGCACTGGAACAGGCTGCCCAGAGAGGTCATGGAGTCTCCCTCTCTGGAGACATTCAAAACCCACCTGGACGCCTTCCTGTGCCACCTGCTCTAGGGGACGCTGCCTTGGCAGGAGGGTTTCGACTGGATGCTCTCCAGAGGCCCCTTCCAACCCTAACAATTCTGAGATCCTCTGAGTAGAGCTGGACACGATGCCTCCTCCGGAAAACAGCGGGAGGCAAGGCGGCACGGCGGCGGCCAGGCCCGGCCCAGGCGGCGGGGAGGGCGCTCCGCGGGCGGCCGCGCAGGGCCCGGGGCG